>LR812522.1:22579410-22781910 GCA_903798195.1 Danio kyathit | reverse complement strand
TAAATATTTATTATATGAAATATTAATAAATGTATATTCTTAATGTATTAAATAAAAAAATTAAAAACACATTTTAAATATAATAAATAGTTTCCAATTAAATTAAATGCAGCTTGCTTGGAAAATGAACATGGAAGTTATTTAGAAAGTAAAAAAAAATTTATATTACTGATCAGAATTTTTTAAACTGTGGTATATTTGCATTGAAAGAGTATGTAAGGTTTGTTCAATAATTAATAGTATTTATTTTCATTTTGATTTCATCAAATGCTTAATAAAATAAGAAACAAATATAAAAAAATAATACAAGGGAAGTTTTTAAAAATGTATTTTATGCACTAATTTAAAAACACAAAGTTCATTTTACTATTAATACATTTTTAAATCCACACTTATAAATCGTTTTGGACGATGTCACAAACAATTCCTCCTCATTGAAAGTTGACTGAAAAAGTTATGTTCAAATATTTGGTTTATTTTGGTTTTGCAACAGAGCATGTTTAACATATTAAAGATGCGATTTAATGCTCTTATGCTCCTGCACATCCATAAAGCTGTTTGTTTAACTCAACATTGGCAACAAAATCTTGATGAAGTATATTGTTAATATTTGATCCATCACCCATAGTTAATTGGACAACACAGGCATACATTTGGCAATAAAGTACGTGTTTATTATCGCCAGCATGACTTGTTCTGCATATAGTAGCTTTTCCCATCTATGAGTATTGTGTCAATTAATCACACTTAAGCTGATAGGATTCATTGCTCTGTGGTTCAGGTTCATTTGGGTTAATGTGTGTGGGTTTTTATTTGCCTATAATGGATTATTCTCCCATCAGAGGGCTGCGTTTTGACATAAGCCCTGTTCACAACTGCCATCTGAGTAATGACAGAGCAGTGAACTCTCACCTCAGACCACCAAACCTTGCAAAATTTTGATGGAGGAAAAAATTACTTCAAGCTGATGTACATTGAATTCTAGACGTTAAGCCTCCTGGGAAACGTTCAGTTCTGTGAAGTGCTTATTTTATGTTAATTTAACATCAGATTGAGTCAAACTGAAAGCAGTGTTTCTCTTTGAATCACTATGTGTCTTTTGGATGAAGCTGAACAGTCTGTGAACTGCTGAGGATTATTTTGCCGTTACATCCATGATTTCATACTTATTTTTGTGACTTCCAGCTTAGTTTGTTCAGTCATCTGCTGGTGTCCGCAAACAATGAAGTGTTGGTGCTTTAATCCTGATAGAACAGTTGGAGTAACTCCCAGCCATCAGTACGATTATCCAAGAACACAGTCTGGGAAGAGGTTGGATGCGTTTGCTAAACATGAACATGCCGTTTGAATGCATTTCTGTGTTTCGCTTGGATTCATGAGGGATTTTAAGAGCAACAGCAATTTGCTTTTATAAAGCAATTGCAGGTCATTCAGTTCCAGTAGGAGGTCCCAGGTTGGGGAGAATATTGAACATTCAGTTCAGGTTGACCGCACCACATGACATTTTACAGCCTAAACTAACACTGGCACATGTCATAAAAAGACCATATTATACATTTTATAAGAGATTTATTGTGTCAAATTTCACTTCAAACTGAATATTGTACATCAATATTCAAACAAATTTACTTTGCATAATAGTTCTTCTGAAAATTACATTTCCTCACCCTAGGCCAGTGTTTCCTAAAGTGGGGGTCAGGACCCCTCGGTGGGGTCGCTTGGTGATTTCCAAAAATCGAATGCATTTTGTTATGCTATTAGAATTAACATTTTAATATTTTATCCATAACCTACAGAAGAAAAAATATAGTAGTTAATAGTTATATAAAAACAAAACATGCATGTAAAAAGCCATCAGCCTTTCCATTTTTCTTTTTTTCTTTTTCTTTTTTTTGCGACCCCTTTGGTGATGGTTATATTAAAGAGGCTGCACATTGATTTTATGGCACCAGGTTAATTTTTCTGACACCTTTACGGCACTCACGTACATTAAAAATAAATACAGGTCACAACTGTATATGGAGGATGGTTTCCGAGTGGCGTTTTTCAAAATTAAGTGATGAATAGACTTTGGCCTATTGGTATGTGTGCATCATTGTGTGCAAGGTTTATATATTTAAAACCACCTTAGCAGATATTGGAAGTCATGAGCCACTGGCTATTGTAATTTTGGGGGTTGTGGACTGAAAAATTAAATGTATATGGCTTTCTTCAGCTGTTGAAAAAGACAATTACTACTTTTTAAGGTACTCAAACTGTAACTTTAGCCTCAAACTCAATAATTAGCTGCTTATTATTAGTTAAGGTTGTAGTTAGGATTAAGGCTCTAAAAAGATCATGCAGAAAATGTGTTTTTAGAAGTACTAATAAACAGCTAATATCTTAATAATGGCCTGGAAATAACTAATTTATAGTGAGAACTGATACCAAAATGAAAGTGTTTCATTGAGCGGGAAGTTAGTGATTTCATAGCTGCACAAATTAAATTTATCTCAGTTTCTGAATTCTGTTTCTCTAGTGACCTGTGAGAATATGGCAGAATCACCTTTTTTGACAAACATCAAGGTTATGTGGTGATTAACTGCCCTCCTAATCCACATCTCTAAGTATCTAATGGATATCCATCTGAATGTTGTTTTGTTAACCTTTTTTTGACCAATGAAATGCACAGTACGGTTGCACTAGATAGTAATTTGCACCAGAAAATCAGCATCTTATGTATTAAAAATGGACACTTGTATTACTGAAGCGCTAGAAATTGAGTGTCCGTGTACTGTGTGCTGTTGTGACTATTGCACCAATGCTGATGTCTAGTCTGAGTTTGCTCAGGGGTAGAATTAACTCTGGAGGGAAGTGGATCACACAGGACACATTTAAGAATCTCGCATATAAATACTAGCATCTGATCGACCACATGAATAATCATGTGAGACACACAGTTCTGGATATGGGTTGTCAAAAGTATAGACTTCGGTATCAAGCTATACTGAAATTTTAAAAACAGACATTTGCGTGCTGTTGATCTCGTTCTTAAACACCTTTTTTCTTTATGTTGTGTTTACATTGGCCAATGTGTTCATGTGCTCAGCATATATGACTATGATTGGCTCTAAAGGTTGTCGTTTCACCACCCTTCACCGCTGTTCACCAAGTGCAAACATAG
This sequence comes from Danio kyathit, assembly GCA_903798195.1. NCBI lineage: Eukaryota > Metazoa > Chordata > Actinopteri > Cypriniformes > Danionidae > Danio > Danio kyathit. Next base: position 22,778,747 of record LR812522.1, on the reverse strand, counting down.
ATACACGGGCTGCGTCAATAATCGCCTGCTATTAGAGTAGGTACTACATTTGAATTTGAAATTACTACACTATTAGAAAAGTATGTTCTGTATAGAGTGAATGGAACTCAGATGTAAGGCATTCGCTATTTGTCATTATCACACGATCTACCTGCATCAGTTGCGTCCCTTCCTATTCATGAATTCTCTTGCGTGGCATCATAGGACATCAGTAGTGTCCATCGGATGCATACTTCAGAATCTCGCTGGAAATAGTATACTATAGTATATAGGATACTGTTTTTCGAATACTATGAATTCGGACATACTACTCTGCTTGCACACTGTTTTTAGCGTACTGTATTGTATGGAAATAAGCGATTTCAGATGCTGCCACGGACATTGTTTGAAAGTCGTGTCTATAAGGTGATTACTCATATATCTGCTCCTAGACAAATCAGCTGATAGATGTGGCTTTTTAAGAATGTGCTCAACAGCACTGTTAACAGGAAATAGTTGTAATTTTGTAAAATATTAGTATCAATTAATACCTGGTATAGTACATATATTGGTACTGAATCAAGTCGATACTTTTGTCAACCGTAGTTCTGAGTTTGTAGAATTACGAACTCAGATGTCTACTGCAAAATGATCTTCATTGGAAATATGAGGAGGAGCTATAGAGAATTTCCTTTTACAGACATCCCCATGAGAAACAATAGCTCTTCAAATAGGCCTATTATTACCAAAGTACAAAAGCGTCACATCATTGAACCAACAGCATTGCAGTCATATAAAAAAAACACCAGCCCACAGTACATCAACTGCGATTTACTCAAAATCTTGAGTGCTCTTGTAAGAAATAGAGGCTTTTAAAAGCACATGCTGCATCAGTGCATGGGTTAAATTACCCTCGCTTCTTGATTTTTATTATTTGTGAGTCATAGATTACTCTTGTGCCTGAGATCTTGTCTTTACAATGTGATTTATGGACACATTCCCCTCTTCCTCTCCTCCCTGACTCAAGGAATTGTGCCAGGATCTCAGCGGCCTCACTGACAAATGATGGCCGAGAGGTTGAGGTGAGTCCTGGGAATGGGCTGAAGGGGCAAAGGGGCAACTGGTCCTTCAAAATCCCCATATATTTCTGACTGACTGAGCTGAGTGCAATATCTCTCTCTGACACCAGATCAGACCCATTGGCTGCTTAGTTGCAGAGTGTTCAGGTGATGTTGTGTCTATTTTAAAGCACCAAAAGGGATTGTAGAGATCGTAACCTTTGTCTGTGCAGAACGACAAATCAAAAAATGGCCTTTTGGTAGTGGAAGCAACCTTGGATTGTTGCCTGTAATGTAGAAAATGCAAGGTAAGCAATTGCTCGTTTCTGTGGATCCTTTCACTTTTGTGTTGGATCGTGATCTCCAGAGGTGTTCATGGAGTCTCTTCGGCCCTGAAATTGCCAGTTGAGGGATGTTACTAAAACTTACTTCTAGGCCTGAAACAAACTTGCTGACAGTATGTGAATTTGAATGCTTTGCAGAGTTACAACAGCAAATATTGTAATAAATAGAAAAGCCTAATTAAAAAGGTACATTTGTATAACGTTTTTGTAATTAGCTGATTTGTGTGTGGCATTTATACAAATTTGGGAGTCGCTTCATTTTGATGATCCCTTTAATGCATTCTGTTCAAGTCAAGTTGCATCTGCATATAACTGTTAGTGTAGTAGTCGTAGACTGGTAGGGCTAGTTTTCGAATTGGTCGACCTGTAATTTCACAAGATAGTTTGAATAGCACTATTTGATGGTTTTCTGGGCAGTCTAACAGTATTCGGCTACAGAAATTGAATAATCACAATGCAAATAAAATGCTTTTCTTTGTCTTGTTTGGAGTCAAAATATTTAAAATCTCTTAGATCAAGTAAAAAATAACATCACAAGAACTTCACTAGAAATAAGGCAACATTAGTAGTTTTTCCTTAAAACAAGCTAAATGATCTGCCAGTGGGGGTAAGTAAAATAATCTTGATTTTGCTTTGAAATGTAGATATTTGGACTAGAAACAAGACAAAAAACAAAAATAAATAGTTTAAATTCCATATAAATACAGTAATTAAATACATTTCTGTAGCTCCTGGTCAACAATAATTCAGACTCAATATTGCATATCTTGCGATGTGATTATTGCAGATGCGCACATTGCAATATCGTTGCTGAAACTATATATTGTGCAGCCCTAGTCAGTAGTATGCCTTTTGAGAGATCATAACAATGAGAACTTGGCAGATGTTAAGCAGACAGTCTAGTGATACTCTAATGACAGTTAGTTGACACAGGTGCAATGTTACAAAATGTTCATTAAAATAAAGTGTCATTAAATTTGTGCAAATAAATCTTAATAATAAACTTATATTGTAGAAATTATACATGCTATTTGCTATTTTAAAATGGCTGAATTTATTATAAACATACAGTACCTCAAAAATCTGTGTTATATTTAAATTGTTTAATACATTTAATGGGGAAATCAGTCATGTTGTTTCTGATTACAACATTTGCGAGAACACCAAATCTGCATTCTGTTTCATAGAAAAAATAGAAAAGTTTAAACGACCACAGTAAACTTTCAGGTTTAAAGTAAACTCTTTTTTTATGTTTAGGTAAACTTTAAAAACATTTCATTGCAAAAAATGATATTTTATTTACAATTTTTAATTAGTCCTGTTATACCGACTTTATAACAATGTATTACCACCAAAAACAGTCAGTTGTCATATTATATTGCATTTCACAGTCACATATTTTTTTTTCAATAGTCTACAGAACAAACCATCATTATTTAATAACTTGCCTACTTACCTTAACCTGCCTAGTTAACCTAATTTACCTAGTTAAGCCTTTAAATGTCACTTTAGGCTGTATAGAAGTGTCTTAAAAAATATCTAGTCAAATATGATTTACTGTCATCATGACAAAGATAAAAATAAATCGGTTATTAGAAATGAGTTATTAAAACTATTATGTTTAGAAATGTGTTAAAAAAAATCTTCTCTTCGTTAAACAGAAATTGGGGAAAAAATAAACAGAGGGGCTAATAATTCTGTCTTTAACTGTATATAAATAAAATCATAATTTCTAAGAACTTAGCCACTTTGTCAACATTTGCATTGACATTTCTACCCTTAAAATATTACCACACCATGTCTTCCCTTCACTGAGTGCCAGTACCGTCAACACTTCAAATTTGTGCAGCAAAGTGGAGATAATTAGTTAATTTGCATCACTTTGGTGGCTGTAGAGCACACAGTACCTGCGCTGATGCCAAGACCCCCTCACTCTTACTTTGGCACTTTCTCCGCCCATTCTCTCATCAATGGCCTTCAAAAGTGTGTGCCGCCCATGATGTGACACTTGTTTCTGCCCGATGACTGTGATTTTTCTAGGACACTCGAGAGGCAGTGCCATCACACCTGGGGTGAAGCAGCTGTGTTAGTTTTTCAGTTGGGCCCATCGACGTTCATTAAAAGGGCGTTCTGTAACCCTTTACCAAAGCGGCCGAGAGGGTTAATAGCTCCGGATGGCACATAAGGGGGTCTTTTTATGTTCACATGGAGCTTGGCAGTGGGAATGCCTCTATCGTGTATCTCTGTTCCCAGTGGGGATTCACTTTGACTAATTGCTAGCTCAGTATCCAAAAGAAAGACGGAGAAGTGGGCCGAAAATGGAACAGCGGCGCTGATATAAATGGACTAACCTGAGCCGATGATGCAGGGAGAAAAGAAAGAGCGTGCCAGGATGTTATTGATTCGGGATCAGAGTTGATGGCATGTTATTAGGCTTAGCCAGAGCGTTAATGCTATTGCTAAACCCTGCTTTTCTGTGTGTTATGTTGTATGGCCTGTTACGATGAAGTGGGAGATTTGCTGATATCTCCATGTCTCTGGTTGGTTCCAAACCTGGTACTTTTGGAGCTTGAAATGAGATGTGTGTTTGTGAGTCACTGTGTTTGCATGGCTGCTATGCAAAGGCTGCTGCATTGTGTAACAAATGTCAGGCGACGCTTGTCACTAATGGAAATCTGTTTAGCAACATCATGAGACATTGCTGTGCAGCTTAGGATATTTCACACTTCCGTTCGAAACCTGTAATGGAATCTCCTAACAAAGCGCAATATGACACATTTCAAGATTTAGACGATTAGACGTGTACTGATATTCGGTAATACAATATATTGTTATGCTAAACATGCACGATATTGTTAATCATTTAAAATACAATTCAAAATTCAGCGAACAATCATTTAATATTTAAACATGAATATTTTCTTGTTTTTTTATTTATTTTGTTGTATTTTCAGTTCACAGCATCACATGATTTATTGATTATTTACATTAATTTTCATGTGCTCAGGTAACGTTTTATGTTATTAATTATAACATAAAAAAAAAATTGTCCATTTCCATTTCACAAAACCCACATGATGCTAACATCATTCTGATAATAACTTATTATCAGAATGATGTTAGCATCATGTAGGTTTTGTGAAATGGAAATGGACAAATTATTTTTAATTGTAATAATTCATTAATTTATTCATTTTCCTTTGTCTTAGTCCCTGATTTATCAGGGGTCACCACAGCAGAATGAACCGTAAACTGCTCTGGCATATGTTTTACGCAGTGGATGGCTTTCCAGCTGCGACCCAGTACTTGGAAAAATTTGAAGAATATTTTAAAATATTGCTGTTACCTAGGCCTGTCACGATATCTATTTTTTGTCATACTACTGTATATATTGCTCCTAAATATATTGCGATAAACTATATTATTGTCATTTTAGGACCATTTTATGCCAATGGTTATATAATGCCAGAATGACATCATAGAATCACAGTGCAAGTACACTCTTCCAAAAAACACATCATAATTTATTCTTAAGAATATTTAATTATAGTCATTTTAACTATTTAATAATTAGGCATTGGAATCAGAATGTGAAAACACATATTTTAAATAAATAATAATATATGTTAACATAAAAAGCACAAGGTAAAAAGTAACAGGTGATGCAATATCTGCTACCAGATCTATTTTCAGTTGTCAGGTGTCCACATGAAAATATACTATAGTAATTTATAGTGAATACTATAATGTTTTTTAACCATACTGACACTGACATTTCCAATAGAGAGAGAGAGGTTGTGCAATGAGATAAAATGTGGCTAGAATTGGTTTTTATGTATGGGTGATATATATTGCATAGCCAAAAGTGTTTGAGGTCATGTCCATATATTGTGTGATAAGTCGATATATTGATTATTGAGATAGGCCTACTATTATCTAAAAAATGAAACTTTAACTTTTCTCTTTCTGTCCTTTAAAACATTAATGTTTTTCCAAAAGCAACTCTTATTTAGATTATTTTTTATCATTCTTGTGCTACCACTGAAAATATAGGCCTATATTTTGAAAAAATATGTCCCCTATCCCTTAAAATAGCAGAAGTATTTTTTTCTTTAAGAAATTCATAAAAAATTAAGATTCTTGGTCGAAACTGAGAATTCTGGATGCATTTGGCTCAAAATGTTCTACAAAATTATTAATTATTTATTTCATGAAATAATATAGAGTAATTTTGTAAAACTTTTTTTAATTGAAGTCAATAACTTAAATATTATATATATTTAAAAAACACAAGTCAATAAAATAGGCACACTTTATTGAAAGTTTTTATTGAGAGACGAAGTGTGCCATTTTACCAGCGTTGCGACCATTGCAAGCAGCATAAACAAGCATGTCCTACAAATTTCCTACCTTCACATTATTCGATTGTACTTTGCTTTTCTAGTGAGCATGTGCTGTTCAAAATAGATGGATGAATATATATACAAATGCATGAACTGAATATCCACAGAGCGGAAAATTTAGCAGATTAGCAACTTCGTAGACGCTGAGTTTGCGCTTTGGTCAGTACAGCAATAAACAACCCTTGAGCAGTGCAAGACATTGAAATGAATGGGTTTCATACAGTATACAAAACATCTTTGGCATAAACTATAGCTGGATGGAAAATGAAACCAGCAATCTGAATAATGTAATTTTCATCCAAAAATTCAATGCAAACCAAATTTATTCGCCATCCGTAATTATTATTAACTAAACCCCAAATTATTAGAATGTCTATAGTAAATCTAATTCTGGAGTTCTTTACTCAAGCCCAGACTTTGCAAGTTGTTGGTGTGTCCGTGTCAAACAAAAATGAGTAATTATGACTTGTGTCACTGTCATTTTAGTTCTTGTATCATTATGTGCCTCACAGTTATTGTACTTTAAAAGACCATTTCCCTCTCTCAATTCCTCCGCCAGATCCTGAACCCATGAGCGTCACAGACATTACAGCTGGCTAATGCTGACTTTTTCCAGCGCTCACATGCCCAAATGAATTTGGCTGAGATGTCGAGTCTTTGAGGTTTGAAATGTGAGATCCCGGCTCTGTTTGCCTTCACATTCACGGCCATCACTGCTGTTTCGCTCTGAATTGACGATTACCGTCTCCTGCTCGCAGACGTGGAAAGACGTTTCATTCTCTCTGACTTCTGCTGTGTAAAGCCTGTCAGTTTGTGTTTATATTTAAGCCTGCCTCTGGGTCAGAGATGCTGCCCATTTTATAGTGGCGATAAATTCATCCCAGTGTTGATTGGTTATTTTTGAATAGTAACCTGCATTATGAACTCCATGGCCTTTGCACTTCCTACAGGAATGTGTGTCTTGTGACTTTATAGTGTACGCCTGGAGGAATCATGCAGTCATGTGAGTTTGACATAGGAGGGATAGTTCACCTAAAAATGCCTGACCAATGTCCAAACTCTTTTGCTTTTTTTGCTTTTGCTTTTAAAAGCATAATCACATGGTATTTCTAATTAATGATTGTATTTAATGAAAGATACTATATTTTTGTTGTATTTGCTGATTGTGATAATTAAAATCTTGATTTATTTTACAGTATATTCTTTGTTAGCATTTACTTAGTTTATCAAAACACTTATAATTAGAATATCTTTCTCACTCAGAGTGAAATGCATGTAATCTTTTGCAAATCTCAAGATTATTAATTAGATTATTAGCATTATTAATTGTCTGTACTGTAAATTATGATACAGAAATTCCTATATTTCTTTGAAAGTCATCATCAGCCTAACATTGATATTATAAAAAGTGCATCTGTTAAAAAAAATTAAGTATTAGTGCATTTTGGTTGATGATATTAATTAATTAATTAATTAATTAACTTCACAGATAAAGATTATTTACTTGTGGATACTAAAATCTGTAATATGTTTTAATATTTTTTATTACAATAAAAACAAATTCTAACTAATAATGAAAATATGAATATTTTAACAATTAATGAAAGTGCAATAGTTACTCACTGATACTAAAATAACACTGCTTGACATTCCCTTACTATGATCTATTGTTGCATGTAAAATATTCATAAATAATTAAATTAATTAATTAATTATTGTGTTCCATGGAAAATATGACCGCACACCGGTTTGAAACAATATAAGGGAGGCTGAGTAAATAGACAGAATTTATCATTTGTAATTTGACAATGAACTATTCCTTTAAGAAGAACATCTATAAATGCCCCAAGTGTTTTTATATACAGTGCTCAGCATAATTGAGTACACCCCATTTTGAAAAGGAATATTTGTATTCATTTCTCAGTGCATATAGGCAATGTGTTTTGGTGCATTTAAACAAAACAGATTTATTAAACAGATATATTTATTAAAATAATATTTTAGTCACCAAACATATTTAGAAATTGAAGGATAATGCAATTAAATTCAAGCAAAATATCGCAAAAAAAAATGCACCCTACAAAATTTCAACTAAATTTTTCAGTTTCTTTGCTTCTCTTAATTTTTCCTCTTTTTTTTTTAAAATTTGTATTTAATATTTTCCTTTAACATATAAATTTGGCTGTACTAGTTTTTGGACCGTTATCGTATTTTGTTAGATAAGCTTCAGATTTGGCTTCAGTACTGACTAATCTAATGATTTTGCACAGATATAATATTGTAAAGCCTTCTATTAAAAATATGAACTGATTTGTGAGGGCTGTACTTGCATATGCTGAGCACTGTATATACATGTATCTTCCGTCAACTTTTTCTTTCTTGTACCACTTTGTTTTTCTGCATCCTATTTCTCGTCCATTGAGAGCGACTGTGCTCTGGTTTATACTGTAAAGCGCTTGTGCTTTGTTGCTGGTATAAGGCTAAGAGCAGCATGTTGTAATGCTGATACAGCTTTTCCAGCCCAGTCTCTAGTGATTAGCTGAATCTGGTCCTGACGGCAGACCGGGAACTTCACAGCAAGACTGATCTGTTCTGCTGCACGTTTCAGTCTTTCTTACCTTAGCAGACAAAACAAAAACTGGACAAACAGGCTGATTTGTCCATTAGACACTGACATCTGAAGAATGACTTTAGTCTTTTGTGCTTCATATAAACTGGTCTTTTAAAAACTATGCCTGGGAACTGTACTGTATATACATCTTAAACCCATTAAAATTGGTATTGGTACGTAGATCTTTGTTAGCATATAGTTGTAGGTCATAAACAAAGCATAGCAGAGATGGTATTATCTGCACTAATTGTGTCTGTGTGGCTCAGGCAGGTAATGTAAAAGTTCAGTTTGTTTACAGTAGCATTTTGCAGATTGCAGATTTGTTCTTTAGCTCTGTACATTTAAGGTTCCATTTGTTACATCAGTTAATTTAGCTGAAGTCAATGTACAGTACTGACAACATTTAAAAGGATTAATTGTTCTTAACTTAATCTTAACATCTTAATGCTGAATAATGCATTGAAAAGTTCATAATTTTTTTATACTTTTTGGAGTTACTAAGTGGAGTAACTAATACAATTCAGTTGTATTTTTTTACATTAACACATAACTATAATACGCTATTTCTCACTGTTGATTTTAATTAATCAACATTTAAAATTGTGATTTTATTGTAACATGTTACCTATTGTACTTTGTCACCCTTTTGCAATTTAAAACATTAATCTGAACATGCATATACAATAAATCAATACAGTAAGTATTTATTTGGTAATTATACATGTTATTTGCAACTTAATCATGTATATCGAGATATGACATCACATATTGACAAAATTAAACTAGCTTTAGTTCAGGATAACTGCAAAATACAAATAAATGTATTGTAATTACATTTAAATTGAATGTAAATACATTTTTATTATGTTACATATTGTATTTATCCGTCTAAAGTGGTTTGAGGAAGCCATAATTCTAATATTAGTTATTTGCTAAATTTCGCATAGACATGTACAGCTTCGTAATACAGTCTAACATGATGCTTTTTTGCTAAATAAGACCTGTGACCCAAATCATTTAGTGTTGGTTTGACCCACATCTATTTGATAAGTGTTTCCTTTAGATAAGAAAAGTGAAAAACTAATTCATGAAATCTGGAGTCCACACAAAAGGCTGTACATGCCCTCAAAGCCCCTTTTTAAAGGCTTTCCAGAGCTCAACAACACCATGTTCGAGGGTTTCCGATCCACTCGGCTGTGAATCTCTTTCACTGTGTGTGCTGCTGTTGAGTCTCTCACACACTCTTGACCTTTTCTGAGGACAAACCTGAGGCTGAGCAAATACAGCCCGATCAGCCATTAGCACAAACGCTGCTCTTCCTCATCCAGTACAGTCAGAAAGCAGAACACAACTGCCCAAACATGGCCAGAAACATTATTCAGAGCTCTTTTCCTCTTGCTCATGATGCTGCTCAGGGTTTGACTGTATTGACAGCTGTCCAAATGATGTGTGGCTGTTTTTTTGAAGTTTTAGAAAGCAACTCCTTCTGTTATGATGTGTCTGTATCCGTCAAGTCAAAAACTGAAACATTCTGGAGAAGAAAGCGGCTGAGAAGTGGCTTTTAGTCATTAATTAACCTGTCGGAAGGTATTGTAATCCTCTGGCCTTGATGTGTTTTATTTTCTAAAGCTCTTCAGGCTTATGCCGGTCTGAGGTATTTTTTCCATGCAAAGAGGTTTGTGGGATTGACAGCGGAGTGAAGCAGGTGGTGAGATTTGTCAAAAAGCTGAGAAATAATTTACAATTTGGAGGCAAAGTACATCTGGCAGAAGCCAATCACTGTGATGTGAATCAGTCCATGACTTGGTTCAGTTATTAAAGGGATTGTTCACTAGAAAATTAAAATGTAAGGTAGATTTACTCAGCATTAGGTCATTCGTTATGTAGGTGATCTACTATTCTTCTTCCGTAGAACTTTACAGAAGATTTTTAGCTCAAATTGCGCTGTGTGAAATTTCTAAAATGAAAGTTGAAGGCTACTGACACTTTAAGAGACAAACCAACATTGGAAATATAGTTAAAACCAGTGGTTCTTGATGGTATATTGAGATCTTATGAAGTAAAACAGTCGCTCTGTGCTGTTTTTTTTTAAAAAACATTTGTCAGATAGTGGGTGTGGTAGTAATGTAACCGAGTCATGCAAAATAGTCAGCTTGGGTGGCCTGAGGATACATACAGTTTTATTTTGGGCTGAAGTGTTCCTTTAAATCAAACACTCCCATTACTGACTTAAGATTATTATTATTATTTATATTATTATTATTGTTAATATTATTATTATTATTTCAGTTTTATGTCTAACCAAAGTGTACATTGTTTACTCCATTTTCTTTGCTATTAAAATAAATTAATGCTATTAAAATTAATCAGGAATGACATCATGATGTATAGTATATTAAAGGACTTTTCATTTTTAAATAAAAAAATATAAAAACGTTAGATTATTCATTAAGTGTTAAATAATGACAACGTAAAACATTAAAATGGATAATTAAATTACATTGATTGTTTTATGATAAATAACATTTAAACATCTCCCTATAACTAATATTATAGAAATGATATTTTGCATATTTAAGACTTCCCTTGTCAAGTGTGCATATGTGGGCACAATTATCTTAGGCATATATGTTTTTGTCACACACCAATGCTGGTAAACCACATAGACAAACACAACCATATAACTTTGAGCTTCTCACACTATGCACATATGCTCTCTCTCTCTTTCTCTCGCTCTCTCTCGCGCTCTATCATTTACCTAGCCTAACGAAACACTTTTGTTTTTTTAACGTTAAGCTATGCTACGTATAATACTGTAATTCTAACATTTAAACTAAAACTTTGGTGACTATTTTATTGTCAGATGCTTAGCTAATTCATTGGATCATATTGAAACTTCAGACCTTAGTCATCCTTGAGAGAAAGATCTGAAACATCTGCTCTGAAAATCCGCTTACATAATGTCATGGGATCTTACTTGGTTAATTACTGGATGGGAAGCATTGCAGGAGAAACATCACTTCACAGCCCTGATGGCTTGGGCCTGTTCAATAAGGTGAAAAGAGAGCAAATAACTCTTGTAGAGATTCCCATCAGTACATATTAGCCCACATCCTTTTGACAACTAATCACATTTGATAAGGGACAGTCAGAGGTCAGGGTGAGTTTGAGTAGCGTCTCTTCCTTAGTCACTCATTTGTTAGTCAGAGTACAGAGCGCTGGACGACTCTGAGGTATTTTGAGCTGAACTTGTCATCGCTTGGCTTTATAGCTCAGCAGAGGCGTGGTGTGTTAAAGGGGGATGATGTGAGAAATCATGTAAGTTTCCTGTCATAATCCACCCTGTCATGTGTAACTCACTCTTGCTTCAGTATGACCATTGAAAGCTGTTTGTACACACACCCAAAGTCCCACAGTCATTGTGACAAAAGCCACAAAGCAGCGCTTAATGCTTGCCTGATGCACTGATGCAGCATCACCATGGTGTCTCCTGAGTGATGCTTTGCAATTTATTACTCAAGCTGAAACTCTTATTAATGAAATATAAATAAAGCCAGATCATTCAGTAATCTGCACACTATTGTTTTCTCTTAGTTTCAGAACCTTACTTGGTCACAATATGTAATCACAATCAGACCAGTATATACAGCGGGGAAAATAAGTATTGAACACATCAACATTTTTCTCAGAAAACACATTTCTAAAGGTGCCATTGACTTGAATTTTTTTCCCGGATGTTGGTAACAACCAAAGAAAACAAATCTATTTGGTTTACAAATTAAGTTATGCTTAATAAAATGAAAGGATGCAGGGAAATAGTATTGAACACATGAAGAAAGGATGGTATAGGAAGGCAGAGAATGTCCAGACAGCAGCTGAAATCTCTCAGTAGTTCTTCAGCAATCCTCTACTTTTTGTCATTGTAAATGAATATTAGCTGCTTCAGTCCAACATTTACATTATCAGGACGATGAAGATGAAACCAGAGTGGACATTTCAGCAAGACAATGATCCAAAGCACAGCCAAGGAAACTCTGAAATGCTTTCAGAGAAAGAAAATCAAGCTGTAGAATGGCCCAACCAATCACCTGACTTGAATCCAATATAAAATACATATTAAAGATCAGATTTGATAGACGAAACCCATCAATATTTTTACACTTTGTTGAAAGTCTTTGAAAAATCACACCTGAGCAACAAGAAAACACCAAAGATTTTTAAATATGGTGTGCATTTTATTACACTGCACAGAGCAGGATTATGACAGAACCTGAAAATAAATTTAGTATGATAAAACTATGCTGCTCACATGATTTTTGGGATGTAATGAAGATGACAACTCCCATGATTCCAAACTCAGTCATGGCATCATCAAAATATGCTGTTGTTTGATATGAATGTATACTGTGCCTTTAAGATATTAAATAGATAGCTCACCCAAAAAATGTGAAACTTGTGACGGTCGTGGAATGGACTGCACAATATAAACTGAAGTAACCAATCGGTAAGAAGAAAGGTAATGATGTTGCAAGTGAAATGAATGCACGAGAGGAACTTTGGAGGAATTACCTGACACAGTATTTAGTCTTTGGCACTGCTTGAAATGTGCCCTGGTTGCTGATTGGAGTGCTGCCTGACCTGTACGGATCAATGGAGTTTGCAGAGTTTGGAGTGACTTGCTTCTCCAACATTATAAAAAAACACATGGAATAATGCATTTATTATTATTATGTAAATTTCTTTTTTGCATTCGTTCATCTACTAGTTGGAAACTGCCTTGGAGATGGTCGTTTTTTCAGTGTACTCAAAGAAAGTGCTAAGAGGTTATAAAGTACACTTGTAGAACTTGAATTAATAAAGTTATGTTTATTATAGCTGGTGCTTGGATCGACGTCTGCTGGCTAAAAGTGCTATTGAAAGTTGTTGGACTACACACTTGAAATTAAATCATAATTGCGATTGATCATACTTGTGAGTATCATGCACATCTTGTCAGGGGAGCACGGTTGTAATTTTGTGTAGCTTATCAGCATACTGCGAATCTTTGTATTAAATGCAGCTCCATACGTGCTGAGCTATGCTAGAACCAACTTTACTGACAAAATGTGCATTTTTTTGATTTATCACCCAGCCCTAGTGGGTGGCAGAAATGCATTTAAAAAAAAAAAGTAAAGTAAAGATGGATTACTGCCACCTACTGAACTGGAGTATGAAGCACTAGTTTTGAGGAGGCCACCCAGTTTTGTAGACTTGCGTTAAATGATTTCGTTCCTTCAGCTTTGTTGTTCAACACTGAAGAACATAAACTTCAATAAAGCCTGTATCGTCTTGTATTAAAAACCAAATGTTGTGGGTTTATAATAAAATTTTGTACTTTTGCAGACACGCACAGACTCATTAAAATCCTCACACCATAACCAATCCACAATGATTTCACAGCGACGTCTCCTTCCCACTAACTCTAACTAGATTCCCCTGCTTCTGTGATGTAAGCCTGTAAATCCCTGGTGCCTGAGGGCTTCATTGACAACCAGAAGCATATGTGGAATGCATATGTGAAGATATAATCAGGCTTTTCCCTTTCGAAATATGTATTTTGATTCCAAATAGATGGTCTTGTGATCAAAAACATTTCTTGGTTATGTTGATTTTAAGCGACCTTTTTTATAACCTACACTGAATTGAAATGTAACCTTTGTAGAACAATTAGGTATTCTGAGGTTACATTACCTTCTTATTTGCACATCTGTGCTGAACACATTCTTGACTGACTATCGTGCTCAAATATGTCCATTTAAAAAAGATGTTTTCCATTTACATGCCGTAATCCTATTTTGATAGAGAATCTTATTCTGTCACCCTCATTCATTTGATGTTTTCCACACACAATTCTTCTCTCCCTCCTGCTCCATCTACCATTCCCTCTGTACTTTGCCAATGTAAATGGAAAGCAGAGCATTAGATGACAGCGGAGGATTTGTTCTTTAGCACGGAGCTGCTGGCACTGCTCTGTTGTGGAGAGGGAGAGCAGTGAGCTGGGGTAGCTCTCAGTCTCCGATACCCTCGTGTCTATTGCATTAGAAGTGAGTAAGTGGTAATCTCTTCTATCTGAGCGTGGCCTCACAGTCAGTATGGCTCCAAATTCAGCCGTCATGCCCACTAAAACCCAGCGTGTTGGATCTGATACGGGCCTCCTGTTCTCCCCCTGCAAACTCATTCCACTCGTACTCTGTGGTCTTACGCCTGGGTGGAATGACGGAAATGAAAGGGACAGATGTTTGTATTGGTTTATTACTCAAGTAAAGATGGATGACTATTCATTTAACAACTAACTAGTTAAGCAGTGAGGCTTGTCTGCTGATCACAGCATTTTCTTCCTAATAAGGTGCTATTAAACGGTTTATGGGGCTGCTGTCTTTGCTATCTGGTGTAAGATAGTCTAGTTGGTGTCAGGTGAGCTGGAAACCTGACTTTGTGCATGTTGTTTGGCAATGTTTCATGGTATAGCTAATTTTCTCTTCAAGAGTTCACACTTAGCTGCTGATAGATTATAAAGCATGTTTGGCATGCTGTCCCAGGAGAGAACCCTGAGCTCATAAGATTCTCGAGCCCGTGGCTCCCTCCCGTTTGCGGGGTGAGAGGGGAGTTTGAGCTCAGGTAGATCTCGAAAACTCCCGTGCTGTTTGAAGCTAGTAAGCAATTAGGGATTGTTATGAAGATATAACTACTTACTAGGAGCACGTTTATAGTGCTGAATTGGATTAGTCAGTTAACTTAAGTTACTGTTAACTTAAGTTAACTTTTCCCCAGGGGAATCCCACACGAGCACAGGGAGAACATGTAAACTCTGCACAGAAATGTCGACTGGTTTGGTGACGTTCTTGCTGTGGGGCAACAGTGCTAACCACTGGGCCACCGTGCCACCCATCTAGGTAAGGAGGAGGAGTAGGGGAGGAAGGGGGGGATTCTTCAAAACGAAGATGGCTATGGTATGGAACTTAGTTTATTTATGGAGACTTAGGGATTGTCTGATTGGTGAATCATAAATTGGATAATGCGGGACCAGCCGTGATCAGTCATAAGCATGTGATCTTCTTGAAATTAGTTTATAAATAAACTTCACAAAGCGATAATTCACCCCTAAATCAAAAGTATGTCATCATGTAGCTACAGACTGAAAGAAGTGTTAATTTTTGTAACACAAATGAAGATTTCGAAAATATCAATTTCATTTTAACTTTACTGAATTTATTTTTTGATCTCTTAATGAATCATAGGTGTATAGTAGGGTTGTCACGATACTAGAATTTGGTACCAATCGATACAAAAAATTATAAAACGTCCATTTCCCGCTGACATTTGACCGATGTTGAACAAGTTCTTAAACACAGCTGATTTGCCATTGTGGAGCATTTTAAAGCTGCAATTCATCAGTGGATTGCTCGTATGTCGGCTTGTAGACGAACCAGCTGATCAACGTGACTTTGAAACGCTCCAGTGTCCCTGTATCTGTGTTTACACTCAGTAAACAGCGATGAGTTTGGTGAACTGATGACCTTCATGGCCAATCACAGTCATTTCTGTTGAGCATGTGAATACAGTGCTCAATAGAGCTCAAATGTTCGTGGGAAATGGACGTTTTTAAAATTTCAATATCGATTGGTATCAAATTACAGTATTGTGACGACCCTAGTGTATAGAGTTTAAATGGAAAGTCAACAATCTGAATTCTTATGGGCCTTACAAATAAGATTAAAAAGAATAATTAATAAGAAGTATTTGATCTTTTACAAAAAACTATTATATTACAATCTGCCATTGGCTGTTCCATTGCCATTCCATTGAATGTTGCAGTTTTGATCTTGTAATTATCACCATGTTCACATTTGGCTGGGTTTAACTAACAAATGACTTGCTTGTGTTTGTTACCACCACAACAATACGTTTTTTGCAATGAACACATGCAGTACTCACCATGCAATTGTAAATAGTTTTGCATATGTAACTTTTTGACCCAAGCCACCATATATTCATAAACTTTCTAAATAACTTGACTTCTCCAAGTTGTGTGAGACAGCTGTTGCTGAGTGAGAGAGCCTAAAAGACCCAAGAGACTGGGTGTGGAGTTGTTCTATCTGTCTATGTGTGTGTGTGTCATTTATCTGAGATCTCTGTTAACCCCACCACGCCGCTCTTGTTCCACTTTCTTCCTGCAAAGAAGGAAATGGCATGAATGCACAGCTAGGCTACCTTAAACCAAACACCTTGTGGGCAGATTGACAAACTATTTGAGGTGTTCTAAATGCAAAACTGAAGTTGACTCATAATTGTGATGTCTTAAGGAAACTCTACATAATAGTCTAATTAATGAGTGGGCAGGAGTCTTGAGGGGGCAGTTCAGATTAGATTCTCGGCTTTATGGCAATTTCACGCTGGCGGCCTTCTGATAGCTCTGAACTCGAGGGCCGACCACAGGTCTAAATCTCCTTTGTTGCTTGATTGACTACAGCTCTCAGCTTCAGGTTATGCATTGAGGTGCTCCAATGTACTTTTTTTGAACTTTCAATGAAAAGTTTAAAAGAAAGTGAACTGGGAATGATAGATTCTGTCTTTAAGGAGATTAGCTAATCCTGAAATTGAGACTTAATGTTTTTTCCTCCTCTTGTTTCTTCCTCAGGTAGTTAACGGACACACTGCACAATGCGTGAATACAAGTTAGTAGTCCTCGGATCAGGAGGTGTTGGCAAGTCTGCGCTGGTAAGTGGCCAACAATTTTCCCTGCCTCTTTCCTTTATCTCTTGTTATGCTCTTTCTTTTTAAAAGTGGTGCTTGCTAAGGTTATTCCATTATGTCATTTGTGATTAGGCCTGTCACAATAATCAACATATCGACTTATTGCACAACACATGGACATGACCTCAATCATTTTTGGTGATGCAATATAGATTGTCAATTTATAAAACCAATTCTAGCCACATTTTAGCTAATTGTGCAACCTCTCTATCTTTATTGGAGGTGTCAGTGTCAGTATGGTTAAAAAACATTATAGTATTTACTATAAATTGCTATAGTATATTTTCATGTGGACACCTGACAACTGAAAATAGATCTGGTAGCAGATATTGCATCACCTCTGTTACTTTTTACCTTGTGCTTTTTATGTTAACATTTATTATTATTTATTTAGGATATGCGTTTTCACATTCTGATTGCAATGCCGAATTATTAAATAGTTAAAATGACTGTAATTAAATGAAATATTCTTAAAAAATAAAATATTATGTGTTCTTTGGAAGAGTATGTATGTGATAATATTATATTTCATGCCATTCTGGCATTATGAGTGGTTTAAAATGATCTTAAAATGATAATAATATTGTTTATCGCAATATATTTTGATGCAATATATCGTACAAAAAAATACATATCATGACAGGCCTATTTGTGTTGGACAAGTGGCACCAACTTGTCAACAACCATTTCAGTTTCAAGCGAATCCATCTGAGGGTATCACTGTATATCCGATAACCACAAATGTATATTGATAGCCACAATTCTTTAAATTGTAGTATTGTGATATTGTGACTACATGTCTGATAATTTGAAAAAAAATAAAAATACAAGTAGGTGGTGCTTGGGCATGTGCTGGTATGAGATTCTGACAGTATGATAACCTTTGATTAAAATATCACGATATTGTGATTACTGCTCTAAAAAAAAGTTATTTTTAAATATCTGGATGAAAACAACCACTTTTTTCCCATTGAACACAATATATTTTATTTTAAGATGCATTTAAGATATTTTGGAACAGTAAACTTGTCAGGCTAAATAATACAAATAAATCTCTGACTTCTGCTAGCTTCATTTGTTTCAAAAACACAAATTTCTTTATAACTTGAAGACATCTTTGGATGTCTGTCTTTTCTTTGAATATAAAGTAAGCCAGGCGACGCAGTGGCGCAGTAGGTAGTGCTGTCACCTCACAGCAAGAAGGTCACTGGTTCGAGCCTCGGCTGGGCCAGATGGCGTTTCTGTGTGAAGTTTGCATGTTCGCGTGGGTTTCCTCTGGGTGCTCCGGTTTCCCCCACAGTACAAAGACATGCGGTACAGGTGAATTGGGTAGGCTATATTGTCCGTAGTGTATGAGTGTGAATGAGTGTGTGTGGATGTTTCCCAGAGATGGGTTGCAGCTGGAAGGGCATACGCTGCGTAAAACGTGCTGGATAAGTTGGCGGTTCATTCCGCTGTGGCCACCCCAGATTACTAATAGGACTAAGCCGAAAAGAAAATGAATGAATGAATGAATAAAGTAAGCCACAGCACTGTTCTTGTCTACAGCATGCTTGGAAGATTTTTTTAAAATGTTTGCTGAATCGTGGGCTGACCAGTAGCTTTTGATGTGGAGGGTCCTTTTCTACTGGAGATACTGTTGCCCTAAAAAACTAAATGAAATAGTCGTGAAAAAAAAAAAAAACTTGCATATACCATAAAAATGGTATAACAGTACAAAACCTTGACTTTTCCAAACAGCGGTAAACCTTGACATCGGTCACATGGCTAATGGTACTGCTGCATTTTAAATAATAAAACAATTGTCATAAAATGGAAAAACAAAAATATGATTAGGCAGTGTGTAGCTGCTATAGGCTAGGTTGTTTTCAATCACGTGGTTCTGTTGATGCGCGAAATTCAGATGGACGGCAGGAATTAAAAATCTGAATGGGAGACACAGGGGAAAGTCAGTATTTTTGCAATTAATAGCATATTTCAAAGGAGGTATAAATAGAAAATAACCACATGGGCATGATTCTTATATCATGAAGAGAGTTTTCTACTGAACTAAAATATATTTGCCTGTTATCGAGGCGGTAGATGCTGTATAAGCTATTACGTTACATGAAAAAATACTATAGTAGTTACTATAGTGTTTGGAAGCATAATATAGATAATTACTTGAATTAAACTGTCGTAGTAATTATATTGTTGCTGTGGTACAGCACAACTGTAGTAGTAAACAAATTATTCAATAGGCTTCAGTTTTCTACGCTATAATTATACACCCTCATAATGCACCACAGTTTACACTAACGTTACAGTATCACAGTTTATCAGTTGTATGAGTTGTACACATTGTACACTTTACAATGTGGTTCAAAAACATGTTTATTATAAATTGCTATAGTTTTTCCCCATGCAGATTTCTTCCAGACATCACGAAATAACAGACGAAAGCATACAAAAGCATGGACGCATGGTCTATATTATTATTTATTTATTTTTGTAAGGGAGATAAGGTGCTCCACAATAATGGCAGTCTAAGTTTTGTCGCAAGGGTTGCATTTCTGTTTTGTTCGGTCGATGAACTTACCATCACCAATCATTCACCACTGCTGCTCATCTCGATGTTCACGTTACGGTTGTTTATTCCACCAAAACGCCAGTAAAGACATGGATTATTGCACAACAAGATGAAGATTTCATTGCAGCGATTACATGGTAGGGTTCGATATTTATATTCTCCTGGATTTTGTATAAGTGGGGTGGTGTTTGTATCTGATTTTTATATAACGCATTAACATATAATACACTTAGCTAGGCCTGTATATAATAATAATTATTATTGGTGCTGTCAAAGTAATTATCGCGTTCAAAAATAAAAGTTTGTACACATGGATGTATTTAATGAATGTTTATCATATGCTGCCTTTTCTTCTGTTCCCCCCCCCCCCCCCCCCCCCTCGACTTTATGAGCAAAAAGTTTTGGAAGTCTATAAAAGCTGTTCGGCATTCTTAATTTAGCCAATTTAAAGAATTATAAACAACATAAAACGAAAACATTTTGTTCTGATAGCGATTCCTATGTAGAAGAATCACTTCCTGTACTTCATCATAGTCTTACATGTCATCAATGACGTCATGTGAAAACAACCTATTGCAGAGACAAAACTCATGTTGGAGAAGATGATAGAAGAAATTGAGACTCCACCTTCAAATATATAGTTTTCGAAATCCTAAAAATCTAATATTGTGTCAATCCATATTCAGACATCAGTCATATTAATAGAAGAAGAGTTCAGCCAAACACAGCAATTGTTAATTCATGTCAGTGCAAAACTGTATGACTTCATCTGTTCTATAAAACCTGATCATTTTGTTGAATGTCTTGCTTTTGCTGTGATATAAGTAAAAAGGGTAAAAACCTAGGTTTGAACAGGAAAACAACCTTCATCATTCTCTTAACCTTTAGGGATTTGGCTTTCCCTTTATGGGTTATCGGTTTTATAAGAAATATCGGTTTTATAAGAAATATTGGTTTTATAAGAAATGACATCATGCATTGGAGGAAAACTATATCATCTAACTGCAGAGCAACTGTTTTTCTATATCTGTGAATGTCTCTAGAGAGAATCGGTCCACAGTCAGCTCAGTAGAGGTTGTGAGAACTAAACTGGCCTGCATGTGGTCTGCTGCGCTGCCTTTTTTGAGCCACTCAAACATCACATAGCTGAGTCACGGATACAGCAAAATGACTGTGCCTCAGTGCATTGCCATTTGCTATTCAGTCAGCATAATATATGTCAGTATGGCATTGTGAAACCGAAAGCACATTGGCAGATCTCTCATCAAAATTTGGTGGGTCAGAACGACAATCCATTGGAAAGTTTCCACTGTATGCTATTCGAGAACACTAGTTTCCCATATTAATATACTCTGACGTTTAAAAACAGAGTGTTTCCTCATCCCTTATCATCGAGGTCACTGTTTGCTTCCTTAGCTCGTTAGCAGGCTAGTAATACCCAACGTCCCGCTGACACCACTTTGACCTAGTTTGTTCCATCCTAGTGAACTCAAATGGCTCACCCATTGGAGAGCAGCCACAATGGCCCGACCCACTCACCTCGGGGCCTAACAAAGACCCCATTGGCTGTATGTGTGCCACGGGGTGTGAGAACCACCCGCCTCCATCCTCTTCCCTCTCAGGGCAGACCTCTTTTAGCGCAAAGCACATAGACTTTTATTGTCCATTAACTCTAATTGGAGCACTATGGATGGTCGGGACGAAATGGGCATGCAGAGTTAATCGTGTTGTAAATGCATTCACATTAAGCTCCTGTCCTGCTTCATGAAGATGGGGAGAAAGAGGCAGGTCTGTAAAATCAGATGGTTACAGTGAAGGGGTCAGATTGGTGTCCTGTAATGGAGCTGTATAGACTGCAACAATGGCCATCCACTTTATAAATGGCCTCTCGCAAATCTGAAGAAAAGACTAATAAGGGACTTCCAGGAATGAAAAGACTAGCTGCTCTGCAGATTATATGTTCAAATTAGTGTCTTTTTGAAGTATTAAAGAGTTTGAGTTTGTTTGATTAGCCGTTAACATCAACTCTGGCTTGATTGATGGGGCTGAGCAGCATATATATATATATATATATATATATATATATATATATATATATATATATATATATATATATATATATATATATATATATATATATATATAAACAATAATAAAATACTAAAATTGTATTCTCCCTCTTTTTCTCTTTCTCCTTCTCCTCCTCCTCTATTAATGATCAAAAGTGTCTGCTGAATGACTATATTAATGAATATTATTATTATTATTATTATTAATTTTATTATTACAATATTATCATACTGTTATGTTATAAACATTTGGAATAATTTGCAAAAAGACTTAAAACTAAATAAAATTGTGTCCTTCGATGAATATAAAGGCATTATAAAGAGAGCGGTATTGGAAGTATGTGATTGTTTTTGTTGAGAGGACTGATGAAATGTTGTTGTTATGTGGCGTTTATGTATTTTAAAATAGTTTTACTGTATAGTTGTTACCTTGGCCAGGCCTCTCTTGTAAAAAAGATTTTAAATCTCAATACGACTTGCTGGTTATATAATGGTAATAAAAAAAATAATGGTAATAAAAAAATAAAGAATTTGTGCTGGTTATTTATTTTTTTTTTTTGTATGTGTAAAATTTATACCTGGATAGTTTTTTTTTTTTGTAACACGGTGGAAAGAACCAAAAAGTAACAAAAAAATAATACTAATAATAATAACAATAATGATATTAATAAAAATTCTATAATTATATGAATAAATCAGTAAATATCATTTTAGTTGTCACCATTAATTTACCTTTAAAGGTGCAGTGAAGTGCTTTGAAATGTGCATTTTTGAATTCGATGTTTGACGTAATCTCAGCTGAAATATGAAGAAAGGGTGAGACATAGTGTAGCTCCTCCCCTTTAAAAAAAAACGGCCAATAGGATTTTGTTTTATCACCACACTTTTATTACACATGCGAGTGATAGTGGTTGATCTCATGCACATTGATTAAAAGGGGAGGGGGAGGGGGTGCTGCGGCATGTCTGCACCAAGAAGTAAAGTAAAGCACCAAACTGAAGTATGATGTGACGTGAATAAAATGATCCATTTAGTCGGAAATGAAAAAACACTTTAAATGCTAATGACTAAAATGCACTACAAGTAAAAATCAAAATCTTCATATCTTCTAAATGTGAATGTTGTTACTGTTTTGTTGCGCACAAGCTCATAGATATCCTAAAAACTTTATTTTAATGTCATGGGACATGTTGACACGTTAAACATTGCCAAATATAATGCATTTTTGGACATTTAAATAGCATATTTACTTCTTTAATACTTTTGGTAACTGTTACGGACTGCAATGGAGCTGCACAGCCTGCAGTGTGATTTATCTCAGCTGTGGTCCGTATGGTTCAGCTTACATGGTCAAAGAGCAGTGGGTAGGAAACCACGCTGAGGTCAGGTATTAGTGTCTATATAGTAAAAGTGTCATACGTTCATCCTTAGTCACCATAGGTGATGGCCTTTGATTTTTGTGGTCTGGTTCAGAGGTTACGCATATGTTTGTGTGTTCATGCTTGCGCTGTACCCTTGACTACAGCAACAGAAACAACTGAAGCCCTTCTCAAACATTGACTCCAACTGTTTGTTTAGAGGATCCAGGCGCAAGTCACTGGCCTTTTAGTTCACCAGTCAGATGGTTTGAGGTGGTCGGTGGGAGTGCAGAGAGATGGATGGATGATGGATTGGCAAAGCGAGCACAGAGTTAATGTGCCAGCTTAAAATGTTAAAAAGTTTCCAAAAAAACTATAAAGCAGATTTTTTTTTAACATCCTAATTATAAGAATCATTAACGGATTATTTAGTACCAATAATACTTATTATTTACAAAAATAAAAACGCATCGAGACTAAAGACTGTAGTAATGATGAAAAAAAAAACAGCTTTGAGTCAGTGTAATAAAATTAAAATTGAAACTGTAATCAACACTCCAAAAATGATTTTTGATTTAAAATGTACTGAAATAACTTCTTTGGGGGGACAACTTAATTGTTTTGTTCAATCCACTTAAATTTGTTAAGTTAACTTAATCGATTTGTGTTGGGACAACATGAATGAATTGTGGGGAACACAGCATTTTATTTTACAGTTTTTTAGAGAACATTTCATTTCAAATTTTAATGGTAAATCACAATTTTACCATTTTATTTACATTGTGTTCCAATTCAGTGATGTTCAGAGACTCTATTCTCAAACATTATAACTGCTATTATTGTGTTATAACCTTTATAACTATTATATATCATTTATGGATATGAATATACTAGTATAAAATCCCTAAAATACAAAATGTTAAAACATTATTGGATCTAAACAAAATACTTAAATTTTATTTATATTAAAACATATATAAGTAAATTGTGGTGATCAAACAAAGGATTTTGTTCTCCAGCTTAACTTTACCAAAGATCACAAATGTCCTTTTTTTTTTTTTCCAAAGTCTTAACACCAAAACCCAAAAGACTAATTTAATAACAAACCATTTCTGCCTCACTTTTGTATAACAAATAATTAGAAGAGCTTTTTAATAAAAGCATGACCTTTCACTAATCCTTTGATACCCATCATCTCCATAATATTTGTTGCTTTTTCACTTGAAGTGGCTGCTGGGATATCAGCATGCTGAGCGTGCCTGTGTGCATTTGATCTAATCGCTGAGAGCAGAGCAATGTGTGCGTGCACACACACACACTCGTTCACACACACTCACTGCTCTTTGCTGGAACATTGTAATCAGTGGCCTCCATTGAATTTACAAGCCTTGTTTCCACATCTCTCTCTCCATATATGGAATATTTTTAGCCCACTGTCTCTCTCTCTCTCTCTCTCTCTCTGTGTGTGTGAGCAGTAAGCCGTATTTTAGAGCTACTGTAAGAAACCCAGCCAAAAAATGTGTGTGTATAAGGCTACGTTTACACTAGCGCAGTTTCATTTTAAAATGCACAGCTTTTACTACGGTTAAACCAGGCATCCACACTACACCGCAGGTTTTGACAATTGAAAACAGAGACTTTTGGAAACATTGCAGACTCTGTTTTAGTTGGAAACTCTGTTTTTCATTGTAGTTGAGACCAAAACACATAGTTTTAATACTTTGCTGCTTACATCCATTGTCTGATTTGCTCTTCAGGATCATTGCATATCTTTCTCTGATTCGTAAAGTACACTATCATATGATGAAAGCCTGATGCATGATGCTGGGACCATAGAAATCACATGTTTTCTTTCATTTTAAATACAGCAATGTTTGATTTTTCTGATACGCTACTAAAAGTAAACTTGTCTAACTCTTAATTACAAGACCAAAAGTGGAGCATTTTAAGATTTCGAACATATGTTATCACATATTTTAAACACAACACACAATAAATTGTAGCAGTGCTAGCTTGATGTCACAACCTCAAATCAATCAAACAGACAAACAAATTTACATCCATAAAAGAGCTTCAACTACGCAATATAGGTTACACATGCTGCACCATACTGCCAAATGACAATCTTATATGTCGATATTAGAGCACGAGTTAAGTATAAAGCCTTGTTTCCATAAAAACATTTGCAGAAAACCAATTGGTTTGCTAAACCATTATGAAAACAACTGTATATTTAGCTTTAACCCTTTAACCGTGATCACACCGGTGTTACCAGACTAGACTAGTCGTTGGAGCGTACAGTCATTAGAGCGTTAAGTGCATCACAAGATCAGCTGCTAAATTCACATCTGCTTTCCCGGGATGGATTACGGAGAGAAGAGAAAATATATCACATCACTATTCCCAAAACAAACAATATGTATTTTAAGTTTCACACATTTAAATACACATAAGTACAAGCATAACATATTTATTGTTTAAAATAATGTTTATGGTGTGTAAAATACACGCTGATATCTATGGTTATGGCAACAATAACATACTCTTTACGTTACTAGAATGTTTATTCTGTTCCTCCCCCAGTTAAATAGCCACTTATGTTCATGTATTTTGGGAGAAGCTGAATGATGAATTAAGATGTTGTAAATCCAGCAGCCCTTATATCTCCACTGCAGACCAGGCTAACATGATAGCAACCATCATCAAAATCAAATAATGTGAAGCCGTTTGTACGAATATTTGAGAATCAGAGTATTGGGTATTTGGCAATATAATTAGGACGTCTGTCGATATTGGCAGAATAAATAAAAACAAAATAATGCTATATACTTAAATCATCAGGGCTGCAGTGGGTAACATGTTAAAACTGATCCGTCACCATTGAACCTTTAAAGCAATGTGTTCTAAAAATAGTCACAAGAAATGTCATGCAAGTGGACTATTAGTTGCAATATACATGCAAACTCCACACAGAAACGCCGACTGACCCAGCTGAGGCTCGAACCAGTGACCTTCTTGCTGTGAGGTGACAGCACTACCTACTGCGCCACCGCGTCGCCGACTATTATATTAATATTGGATATTTATAAGGCTAGTAAGCTATACTAGACACGTTCTTAATAATGATTTAATAGTACCAAATGTTATCTTGATTGTTTCTGAACACAGTTAATATTTAAAGGACTGGCTGCCAACTTTCTCTCAATGCAGTTTAATTATAGTCAGTTATAACAAATACCATTACAATTTGTGTTATTGTGTATCGGCTAAAATTTCGAACAGTAATTTTGTAGCTTCTTTTAGATACTGTCACGTGTTTTTGGTAGTGTAATGTGGATGATCTTTTCAGAAATGCATTGCAAAAATTCAGTACGTACAAGGAACATTTTCATTCCAGAACACAGTGTTAAAACAAAACGCATTAGTGTAAACACAGCCTTAGAGAGACACTAAAGCAGGCAGAGAGATTGAGGAGCAGAGCTGCAGGATAAAGACTTGAGAGCAAGCGTATGTGCAGCTGACACTGAGGCACAGCATACACCTCGGGCATCCTCACCGCTGGCCCGGGCACAAAACGGGCACACGTGCAAAATAATGTCCCCCCGCAGGTGCTCTGAGACCCGGATACAGCCTGGAGGTGCATGAGGAGTGAGCGGCCAGTAACAGAAACTAGGCATGCTTCACTGGATAGAGAGGGAGAGAGGATGTTTTATAACTGCTGCTGGAATGCTTGGTTTTGAATAAACATTCTTTGCAATTTTGTAGTCAATTAAAAAACTGGCCAAGCAGCGCGCTCTTGTGTGTTTGCATATGTCTCTGTTAGATCAGGCAAAACAGTTTAAGTTTTGTTTTTTACACAAATATTAATTGTATTTTATTATTTTAAATAAATAGAATATTATTATATAGAGATTTTATTTCAATGAATGTTTTGAATTCATTATAAATACAGGTTTGTAAACCTAATGTTTCTTTTTCCAAGCAATAAGAAAAATAATTTCTATTTATAAATTTAAAGCATCTCCAATCCCATATATGTAATTTAAGTAATTAGTTTGCCTATGATTATTACTAAAAACTACAGGGTTCAAACGGTCATGGAAAACTTGGAAAGTCATGGAATTTTGACATGGCATTTTCCAGGGCTGGAAAAGTTTTGAAAAATCAGAAAAACCTACAAAGTTTTAGAAAAGTCATGGAAATTTAGTTTAACAAATATCTGTATACTTGAATTAGGGCTGCACGATATTGGAAAAATCTGACATGTATTGCGATGTGAATACAATTTCACCAGATGATTTAACAGGTTTATTTGGATTAATTGGGGGGATTCTGTAGAAGAGTGAATCTTGGATGATATATAACAAATAAATTACAAGCATAGATAAATAAAATATAGTAAAGATAAAAGTGAATTATAGTTTTTAGGTATTCACTATTCAGGTACAGATATTGAATAATCAACACTGCATAGTCTTCATTGTATATTATTTAATCTTTATTAAAGTTACAAAAATTTTCTTGTGGCCGGATGTTTTAAACTCTGAAATATTGAAATGTTCACTCAATCACAGACCTTAAAGGGACAGTTTACTCAGATTAAAATGTACTCACTATTTACTCACACTTCACATGTTTCAATACTATAGGAGTTATTAAATGATATTATTTTTGTGTTCATTAAAAAAAATAATCATAAATGTTTGAAACAAGTGAATGGAGTATTGAAAATACTAAGTAATTTTTCTCTTTAAAAATGCATGTAGATCCTAAACTTTTATTCCATTTTGATTAAACCCTATATTAAACTGTAATACCAACATTGCATATCCTGCGATGTGACTATTGCGGATGCACACATTGCAATATCGATGCTGAAACGATATATTGTGCAGCCCTAACTTGAATATAGGTTAGTTGTCTTTACTTATTTTCTGTTCTTGGCCAAAAACTTGCTCTCACATTGTTAGTGCTGTGTAAGCATTATCAAAATCAATTTTACATAGATATAAAAACAAATTTAAACAAAATAGATTGTTACATGTTCTATGATATGCTGTAATAAATTTGAATGTTTTTGTTTTTCTTATTATTTACCATGTATATGTAGACATTGCATGAAACATTACATCATGAAAATAAAAATGTACTTAAGTTATGGAAAAGTCATGAAATTCTAGTATTAAAGATGTGTATGAACCTTGAAACTATTATTATTATTATTATTATTATAAATAATTATTTGTTTACTCAATTTAAATTGTGATTTACTTAATTGTTTTTTATAATAATTGTATGTGAATTATTGCTTATTTACTATTTTAGAATCTTTTTTTTAATACTTTTACACAAATGTGGTTTTCGGGTGGACTATCCTTTTCAAATCCTTTATAATTATTTGATTAACCAGCCTCGTCTTGTCAGATTTTACGCAAGATGACATTATCGGCCCATAATTTGACAGCTCACAGACTCTAATCTAAATTCATCAGTCATCAAGGCTCTTGTTTGATTTGCTGATGCTCTTTTTCACATGGAGGCATTAGGTAAACAAATGCTCTCGCGTTCACCAGGACAAAGCCTCCTGTACGAGACTGACATCACCTGCCTCTTTCTCTATTCGTCTCCTCCTCTCCTTCCCATCAGGCCATTGTCTTCCACCCACAGTTGATCAGCATCTTAATGCGTTTCTGTTGTGTGTGAATCCTTCTCCAAATAGAGCTCTCATTAATGAATCAATCATGGGTGAAGTGCGAATCAAAGAGGACGATGAAAAGAGCCATGGAGCCCTGAAGCTCCTGCACCTGTGGGCAACATCATTTTCATATTGTACAATAACTTTACACATCCCGTGACGTCACAGCAGAGATGATTGATTTTAAAGGGGCGGGTTATTCAAAAATGAAAAATTGCTATTGACACCTGGGCCCAATCCCAATTCTATTTTTTTTACCCCTACCCCTTCCCCTTGGCCCTCGAAACCGATTGTGAAGGGCATTTTACCCCTAACACCTGCACACATCATCATATGTCATCTTAAGCTTGTACTTCATATAAGATTGACGATGGCAACTGCTATAGTTATTCCCGTTGCTTTATTTTTTGGTATTTATCTTCAGGAAATCACCAAAGGCATATATCATGTTATCATAACGATATAATGTGGCAATAAGATCGTAACTATACTGTGCATTTACACCGTGGCCATATTCATCTATGTAAACACAAAAAAAACAACACTAACATTATAGCAGACACTGTAAAAGAGCTCATTCCCATCCACTAGACTTTTCTGACAGGGTATTCGAGTGACAGATGTGAAAGTATGTTGCAGTACTACTATACAACTACTATACAGGAGTTATTATTATGGATTATAGATAGCAAAATGTTGTGTTTTTTTTAATAGTTTTTTTAAAATGCATGATGGTAAAACATGAACACTGTTATGAATGTATTAAAACATATGCTTGTTTGTTGTAAAAATTTGTAATAATGACCAAAAATCTCCTTTTCGTACCTCTTGGTTTCGAGTGTGGTCCTGAAAAATCTCTGTATAAAGGGCTATCTAGCCCTACGCCTTCAAGCTAAAGAGAATTGAGAGACCCCTACCCCTTCACATGAACGTGCAAAACAAGGGGTAGGGGAAAGGGGCAGTGCTAAGGGATTGGGCCTTAATATACTTTAATAGAAGCATGTGCTTATCGGTGATTCTAGAATTGCGGGTTCATTTTATGTCTTATAAGGTAACAGTTCTGGTTATTTATTTTAAAAAACAAATGTTTTTATGAAACTGTATGAATGTTTTCTCTAAAAATAATATTAATGTGTATTTTATTTTGAAAATATTAACTTTACAGTTTCTGCCTTCTGAACCATTCTAAGTTAAATAAACCTTTACATTGAATCTATTTTCCGTATTATTTGTAACTTCAGTAATTAAAAAAAAAATTTTTGCCTGCCCCTATATGTTCTGGTCAACAA
The DNA here is from genome assembly GCA_903798195.1 of Danio kyathit. Taxonomy (NCBI): domain Eukaryota; kingdom Metazoa; phylum Chordata; class Actinopteri; order Cypriniformes; family Danionidae; genus Danio; species Danio kyathit. The sequence goes on along the minus strand of LR812522.1, from coordinate 22,748,579 downwards.
CATCAGTTATAAAAAGGCCTAAGAATCTTTACAGCACTGAAAGAAAAAGCATGTGACTTGCTCAGTGATGTAACTTTCTTTGGCGGGAAACTCTGGAAGACATTGAGGCATGTCAATTTTCTTCTCTCATAAATTTGTACAAAGTGTTTAGCATACACCAATACTAGCTTAATAATTTATCAACTGTTATTGTGATATTTCAGTGAATTTCACTTTTTAAAAAAGAACAATAATATGACGAAAATGTGTAAAGTTCTGTTTTAGATATGTGATGCGGTGTTTGATTTGAAGTTAGCATCTTAAGCTAACACACACAATGGTGGAAAATGTCAGCTCTGTTAATATCCACTTAGTTGTTTTAAAAGCTTAAGTTACATTAATACATTAATACATTAACAATAGATGTAGTTTACTGTAGTTGTTTAGACTGTATGAATCAGAGGACCACAGCTGAAAATCTTTTTTAAGGGACATTCTACCAGAAACGTACATTATCTGTCCCTGGAATACAAACATAAGTACAGTGAGTAAAAAAAGTATTTCATCCCAAAACATTTCTAAAATGGACTGATGGTTGATTTCTGTGAGTTGTTCCATAAAGGAATATGTCATTCATTTGGTTATCAGATTTTCTTTCTTTAATAAAAACACTTTACAAATGTACAAACCCTGTCATTGTCCAATTGAACCTACAGCTTTAATAGTTTTGATATGCTAAAAACTGTTATTTAGAAATAGCAAGTTTAAGTGGTTGTCATTCACATCAATTGATTAAAAACATGAAATTATAAATGAATTTTTTTATTTACAAATAAATACTACAAATATATAATACGAATAAATTCACAATTGTCCCCATGTTTCGGTCAGTCCTGTCACATTTGCATTACATTTAACATAAAATGCATGCAATACACTTTTAAGGCTATGATTTAAAGCAGGGGTGTCCAAACTCGGTCCTGTAGGGCAAGTCCCCTGCACAGTTTAGCTCCAGCATCCTTTAACACACCTGCCTGAAAGTTTCTAGTATACCTAGAAAGAGCTTGGTTAGCTGGTTCAGGTGTGTTTCATTGGGGTTGGAACTAAAATATGCAGAACATCGGCCCTCCAGGACTGAGTTTGGACACCCCTGATTTAAAGGAAGTGATTTGATGGAGAAGCTAACAGTGATCAAGGATGTGTTCTATCATTGAATTGTATGATTGTATGCTTGTTTTTGTATGATTATTTGAGGAGGACAAGCTTAAAGGTCAGGCCCTGTTATATTTTTTTTATAAGTGAAAATGTATGTTTTTGGTAGAATGTCCCTTAATGTGCTACTGACCTCCCTCTCATGATTGTGAAGGACTTTGGGTGTATGGCTATACACAATAGATGTGCTATATAAATACACATTACTTACTGTCACTGACATCTTGATTGGGCTGGGAGTGAGTAAATTACCACATATTTTCATTTTAGGCTAAACTCTTCTTTTGTTTCAACCCAATGGATTGTCAACCGCCTGCGATTTACCTTCAACCTCTGGATATCGTCTATAAATCGTTCTTTAAATAGCCGGTTAATTGCTTGGTAACCAGTTTCCCGGCAACATCTCAATGCTTTCTGTTCCACTGACCAGCGAGTGTAGGTTTCACTCCTGGTCTGTTTCCATGAAGTGGCTATTCTGTTATATCACATATAGCCCTTTTTATATGAGCACCTACTTGGTTTTCAGGATGAAGAAAACAATGATACGCAGCGCTTGTTTGTCATATAAGCAGACGCCAAACCTTAGGAGTCTTTGAAATGGAAATCCCCCATCAGCCACTGGAAGTGAAAGTGTTTTTATGCTGTGTCAACATGCTAGTGTTTGAGTATCGTGGCGTTTAATGGAGATGTCTTTTTCTCTTTGTCTTTCCTTCTCTTCCTCCTTTCTCTCGCTCTGCAGACTGTTCAATTTGTCCAAGGGATCTTTGTGGAGAAGTATGACCCCACAATAGAAGACTCGTACAGAAAGGCAAGTTCTGCATCATTTCTATTGTCAAACCACTGTCTTTATAATGGATTCCAGACTCAAAACGCAATTTATTGTTTTCCTGGGCCAACACACACACAGTACAGTAACACAGGGCTGTTAGTTGTCTTTGTATCCCAATATAGTCTTTGGGATGTTTTTTATATGAAAATCTAACAAAAATTGCGCATATGTAGCATTATCACAGATAGGCATTTAGCTTACATGATTTATTTTGACGACATTATCACACAAAAAGAATTCGTATCTCACAATGTGATAGCTTAAATAAATAAATATTAATACATACACATAGTTTTACATCAAGCATATTTGATTGGGGTGACATGGTGGCACACTGTTGGCTTTCGCTGTGTAAAACATGTGCTGGATAAGTTGGCAGTTCATTCCGCTGTGGTGACCCCTGATGAATAAAGGGACTAAGCCGAAGGAAAATAAATAAATGAATGAATGAATATTTGACTGGACTGTAATACTTTGTCTCGTGTGAGAAACTTGTATTATTCTGTTGATATTTGTTAACCGAAAAATACAAATGCAGTCTAAATCTCTTAAACGTTTAGTTTAATGTTCTGTTTCTCACCTATAATATGATAAAAAAAAAAGCTGGCAAAAATAGATAATTGCATTTTAGCTATAAATAAATGTATAAATGCTCAAATAAATACATATTTAAACAAATTTTTTGATTAATTCATAAATAAATAAGTGAAGTTTTCTGTGGTGTGATTTAATATCCCAAAATGTGATTTTGTTTTTCATAAATAGTCAATTTTATCCTACAGTTGCTACATTTTCTTTCCGTTTTCCTTATTTACTGATATTTTGGGTTTTATATTTTACATATTATTGTTAGACTTTCAAAGATCACACAATTATAAAAGAAAGAAAGAAAGAAAGAAAGAAAGAAAGAAAGAAAGAAAGAAAGAAAGAAAGAAAGAAAGAAAGAAAGAAAGAAAGAAAGAAAGAAAAGCGTTCACATTACCAAAAATCACAGACAACACGATCAGACACTACAAACTATCAACACTATAAAACTAGCAGTTTTTTATTAGTCAACACAGTGAATTACTGTATTGTACTTTGCCAAACAATGAGAAGTTTGACTAAATTTAAAGGTGCTGTAAGTTTTTGACTCCTCTAAAGCATAATAATACCATAATATCTTGCAGATATTTAAGAAATATGCTAAGTGAACATTCTTGTTGGTCTGAAAAACAATGCTAATGTCAGATATTCTGCTTTGAAAATGTGCTTTTCATGTCAGAACGTCTGGCTTTGTTTTGGTTCCTTTAACCCACCCAGTGCCACTTTAACCAGTTATATTCCAGCACCCTTGGTGGAAAACAGTGTATTTCATTCATTCAACCACTGGGTGTCAAACTTACATATTGCACCTTTAAGTTTCCATATAGAGCACATGTGTCAAAGCCAGTTCCTGAAGGGCCGGAGCTCTGCACAGTTTAGTTCCAACCCCAATTAAACACACCTGATCAAACTAATTGAGTGCTTTAGGCTTGTTTGATACCTACAGATAGGTGTGTTGAAGCAGGGCTGGAACTAAACTCTGCAGGGCTCCGGCCCTCCAGGAATTGACTTTGACACCCCAGATATAGAGCATTTCAATGCAGTCATGTCATTGGGCCATGAACATTTACTGCTTGTTATCAAACTATTTTATAACTGTAACAAGAGGCAATTCAATCACAGCTTAATGTTAAAACAGCTATCATAACATTATCAATATGTGGCTCTTTTTGGATTCTCGGACACTATAGAAATTAAAAATGTAAAACAGGAAGTATGTTGGAACCACAGTTTTCGTTTACTTCCCTCAAAATGGTCTATAAAGCATCATATTTGAGTTTACAACTAAAAACAGTCAAACTGCCTTACAAAATCTTATTTAGATTTTGCATGTGCTTCCAATTTCCAATAACCAATTACTGTAATTACACAACAATATACAGATGCTCATCAGTTCTATATGTTCAAACTGTTAAACAACCTATAGTTACGAAAAAATCCAAATGGCTACAGCGCTTTGCATCAAACCTTAATGGCCACCATTATAATCAATGAAGCCGTCTATAATCAATGAGCTGAAAAGGGCCATCTGTGACACCGCTTGCAGATTGTTTTCTGCTTGTGTCAGACGTTTTCAAATTGCAGATCCATATCATGGCAGAATCTCAATCAGCAGACACATTTCTACAGGACGTAACGCACGTCAGAAAGCTGCAGCGTTCGATGAGGTTTATATTTGTATGGCCTCTGTCCAAGGCTCTGAGACAAAGGCCATATCTAAAAATGAACGTTCAGTCGACAGTGAAAGGAAGTGTCATCTTGACCAGTGCCTCCCTTCCTTACAGTCGCTTACGCTCATGTTCAATGGCAACTTCCTGCTGTTGACGAACAGAACTACCGTTTATTCCTGGACGTTTCCTATGCTGGGGGATATGGTGGCTCTAAATGTTTTATTGGATACTTCAGTTTAAAATTTAAGACACCGTTATTATGTGAAGCTGCAAAACTGAAATATTTTTATTTAAAGAAGTACTTTTTTGTCCACTAATTTTGTTTATTTACTAAAATGATCAGTTAAAATAATAAAAATGTAGACAAAAACTATATGGACCGACATTAAACAAATCCAACACAACAAAATTATTAAAGAAAATCTTACAAATTAAAGGCCCTGTTTCACAAACCGGGCTTAGCTTAAGCGAGGACTAGAACTTAGTTAAATTAGGCTTTTTAAGCTACATTTATAAAAACGGCCTTAGAAAAATACATTACTGGTGTGCACCTGGAGACAAAAAATGACACTGATGTATTTTAAGACATCTCACTGCAAGTTATTTTCAGTTGAGACAGCTCAAACATGCAATTTAATCCAAGACAAGTCTTAAACCTTGTTTGTGAAACCGGTGGAAAGTGTTAAAAATAGATAAGCGAATACTAAAATAAACTAATAAAAACCATATGGACTGACCAACACATATACAGTTGAAGTCAGAATTATTAGCCCCCAGTTAATTTTTTTCCCCAATTTCTGCTTAACAGAGAGAAGATTTCTTCAACACATTTCTAATCATAATAGTTTTAATAACTCATTTCTAATAACTGATTTATTTTATCTTTGCCATGATGACAGTAAATAATATTTTACTAGATATTTTTCAAGACACTTCTATACAGCTTAAAGTGACATTTAAAGGCTTAACTAGGTTAATTAGGTTAACTAGGCAGGTTAGGGTAATTAGGCAAGTTATTGTATAATGATGCTTTGTTCTGTAGACTATCGAAAAAAAATATAGCTTAAAGGAGCTAATAATTTTGACCCTAAAATGTTTTTAAAAAATTAAAAACTGCTTTTATTCTAGCCGAAATAAAACAAATAAGACTTTCTCCAGAAGAATAAATATTGTCAGACATACTGTGAAAATTTCCTTGCTCTGTTAAACATAATTTGGGAAATATTTAAAAAAGAAAAAAAATTAAAGGGGGCTAATAATTCTGACTTGAACTGTATATGACTAATCCAAATAAAAAAGAACCACAAAATGATTAAACTAAGTGTTGAAAGTCAAATGTTTAACATTTTAAAGGCCTGGTGATTCAGAGGGCAAGTGAGCTGCTGACAGGAAGTGAGCAGTGCTGGAATGTTCCACTGTGATCTCTGTGGGGGGAGAGGATGAACACTAACAGTCTCACTGCAGACTGTGTGTAATAATGCAACACACAATGACAGTCAGATTGATGATGATTTTCTGCTGTTTTTCATGTCTGCGCAGCAAGTGGAGGTGGATGGACAGCAGTGTATGTTGGAAATTCTGGATACTGCCGGAACGGTAAGTTAGACTTAAATGGACATGTACTGTATGAGTGTATGTGTGTGTGCGTGAAAAGTACAGTACGTTAACCATTAACACCAAGGTGGTGGTGATGATGAGGAGAAACATCCTCATACTGTATGATTGTAAAGTTCTTTAAGTGTAAGCGCTATATAAATATATACATATGATTTGGGGTATATTGGTCACAAATTGTCTAATTTCTGTTTTTGATTCCAGATTACATATATTAGTACTCGTTAAGAAAAGGGTTTGGACTACTTTTGGATTCAGTTATATTAGATTATATTACAATTATATTAATATACTATTAAATTTTAGACATTTTTATGACATTTACATGGTCCTTTATATATTAAGTGTATATATTAAATTATGCATAATTTACTGCCGCTTTGTGAATAATTTGCAATCAAGTCATTTACAAAAATGTAACTAATTTATTTTTAAATAATATTACGTAATGGCAAGTACTGTTTTGAGAGGACATATATTTAATTGCTATTGTGTTCTGTTTAGTTCTGTTTTATTGAGTTTAAATGAGTTATTATTTTCCATTTTATTACTACAAAGTAGGGCTACACCATATTGGAAAAATCTGATATTACAATATTTTCTTTTTCTGCGATAAATATTGCGATATGAATACAGTTTCAGACGATTTTTTGAAGAAGTTTGAATAGCTCTATTTGGCTGTTTTCTGTGGAGTCTAACAGTATTCAGGTACAGAAATGTAATAATCACAATGCAAAAAAAAATGCTTTTTTATTTTGTTTTTTCTTGTTTCTAGTCCAAATATCAAAAAAGAAATATAAGTAAAAATATTGTTTAGTTTTCACCGTCAGAAAAAATAAGTGAAAATTAAGAGTTTTTTGCTTGTTTTAAAGAAATGATCTGCCAGTGAGGTAAGTGAAACAATCTTGTTTTTGCTTTGAAAGTAGATATTTGGACTAGAAACAAGACAAAAATTCTAAGAATTTTTTTTTTTTGCATAAATCATATAAAGTCGATAGAAATACAGTGATTAAATACAACTCTGTAGCTCCTGGTCAACTATCAGACTGGACATTGCATATCTTTGAGAAGTGACTATTGCAGATGCGCACATTGCGATAACGATGCTGAAACGATATATTGTGCAGCCCTAATTACGAAGTTATTTTAAAACATCCCTATAAATTTGAAATAAAATACATTTTGAAGTGTATTTTTGGTTTAAAATGCAAGTTTTTTAAGTAATTTCATTACATTTAAATTTTACTTTTACCATTGTCTTTTTAATAAAGGGGGCAAATAAAAATCATCGGTTAAAGTTTTATAACAATTACAAAAAATCCCTTATTAATATTATAATTATTACTGTGAAAGTATTGTTCAGCTTTAAATGAGATCGATCCATTTAATTCTAAACAATAATATGCTTTAAAAGAAAGTAAATTCAATATTTTTGGCATGTTAATCTGCCGATGAGTCAACAACATCTAGATAATGTGATTAAAAACGGCTTTCATTTAAGCATTTGAAAGCTTTAAAGATTTGTCATTTCAGTCATATAATTGCCGTTAGCTAGTGTTTCAGATAGTGTTTGGATTTCATGATGTCACAGCCCAGATAAGATCTTGACTGGTAACTGCTAGCGTCGGTGTGCATTAAGTCATCTGTGTTAACTTTTAACCAACAATCAAAAGATTAAGTGGCTAGTTTAGATTCAAAGGCTTCAACACCGTAGATTGGACATTCAAAAAAAGTCCCAGGTTTAAAAAATGAAACACTCCAATCATTTTTTTTTTTTTTTTTTTGCATGTGTCATGACCTTAGCTCACGTGATCATTTTCCCCAGCTGTAAGCTAATTGATAACAAACTGTGCACATGTCCATCTTCATGGCAGTCCTCATCTTGTACAGGTGCTCGAGGTCACCGTGCTATTTTGGCCCCTATGGGGGATAAAGACATGTTTTCAGTTTCACAAGCCCTCGTTTTACAACTCTAAGTTTGATGACAGATGGTGAATGTTGTCCTTGGGCTCTGTGCGCCAGAATGAAGGCACGGTCAAGTGAAACCGAGCCAGAGAAGCGGAGAATATTCCTGTTGGAGATGCAAACTACAAATTGGCTAGTTTTTTGTACAGTAGAATTGGATATTATTGAGCACTGCTAGCTCCAAATTAACCATACCGTGGAGTATAAACTTAAATGCTGTGGGTGAGGACAAACTAGAAAAGTCAAAAGTGGAAGCTGAGAGATGACAATTTATTTTAAACTTTAAAATACAACAGCTAATCTACACTGTAAAAAAAGGCTGAGGGACAACTCCTTCGTGTTGTCCCAACACAAATCGATCAAGTTAACCTAATCGCTTTTACAAATTTAAGTGGATTGAACATAAAACAATTAATTAAAAATAAACTTAAGAATTGTGTTGTTTCAACTAATTTTGAATAAGTAGTTTAAACAAGAAACAAAAGTCTTTTTTGAGTGCAAGTCAGTCTGCAAATGGCTTATAAATCGATTTTACTATTAAGTGTGCCTCACACAGGTGAGTGGGCTTGACAAACCACCTGTAGAAACACTTTTCTCTTTCTCTCTCTATATAAAAAACACTCCCCCTTACTCTTTTTTTACGGGTGTTTTGTTTTTTCTGAATGCTACCTTAATGTACAAGTAGCTAAAACTCACTCATTCAGTAGCGGGAACCAGCGGACGTGCAACATTATTCATAAGGTAAATGCAAAACAACAGTTTCCATCTAGAGCTACTTTACGGGACTCAACATTTGTAAACACTCTCTCCAAGGGGTTCGCGCAGCTCTTAGTCCTGCCCACATTGGACACAGCACATCAATCACAGAGCTTGCTCTATGCGTTGTTGCGATGTGTAGTTACATTTTTTGAGAGGTACACACCAGCATCTGCGTCAGCCACGGCGAGGGCTATGCAACCACACAAAGGCTGCGCCGGATCATACACATGCGCTTGCTGCAGAAGTATAAATCAGCCTTTAGTTGTAAGTCGCTTTAAACAAAAGTGTCTGCTAAATGACTAAATGTATACTTAAATAATTCACCTTAAAATTACCATTTTTAAATGTATTTTTTTTTTTAGAATTATTTTATTCATGATTCCAATCTTCCTCCAATTTATTAGCAACGTCCAACCATCAACAATCCAATCAATACCTAAAGGACATAATCAAGCTCTGCCTTTATTTTTTTCCTCATTTAACAAGCTGTTTCACTTGGATATGTCACAATATGAGAAAAGGGACAATCACAACTTCTGCTTCATGCCAACTTTAATCTCAACTAAACGCATACAAAATAAATGTTTGTGTTTACATAATATACACAATACACACAAAACTATTATGTATATATAAATACATTAATGTATACAAATGTTTATTTTATATTTAAATATAAAAAGATTAATACATAACATAAAATTATAAATGAATATCAATATAAATAAGTCAACATTTGACATTAATCATTGTTGTTCTAAAACTATTAAAGAACACCGATTTTTGTCTTAGGACAATTTTGAAAAAAATATTTTGGTCCACTTATTTGTGAATCATTTAAAAATATTGACATGTATGTGTGTGCAGTTATGTATACATAATAATTATGCAATGTACACACACGTATATTATATTATTTACAAATACAAACTTTTATTTTGTATACAATTAGTTGCAATTAATTGTGAAATATAGCACAAATTTTAGCATTTGGCTAAATCACAAAAAAAAAGTCTATCTCGTGTCATCGACCATAAAATTATATGTAAATAACAGTATTTATGTAAATGTATTTAAAGTAAAATATATTATAATTGTGTGCATTTATAGTGGTGGATGAGGAGATTGCCCCCAAAAATGTGTAAAGCGCTTTAAGTGTCCAGAAAAGTGTTATATAAATGTAAGGAATTACAATTCATTTATACAGTTGAAGTCAGAATTATTAGCCCCCCATGAATTATTAGCCCCCCTGTTTATTTTTTTCCCCAATTTCTGCTTAACGAAGAGAAGATTTTTTTAACACATTTCTAATCATAATAGTTTTAATAACTCATTTCTAATAACTGATTTATTTTATCTTCTATCTATAAAACAATACTGTATTTTACTAGATATTTTTCAAGACACTTCTATACAGCTTAAAGTGACATTTAAAGGCTTAACTAGGTTAATTAGGTTAACTAGGCAGGTTAGGGTAATTAGTCAAGTTAGTCTACAGAACAAACCATTGTTATACAATATCGAAAAAAAATTGATAGCTTTAAGGGGCTAATAATTTTGACCTTAAAATGGTTTTTAAAAAATTCAAAACTGCTTTATTCTAGCCAAAATAAAACAAATAAAGCTTTCTCCAGAAGAAAAAATATTATCAGGCATACTGTGAAAATTTCCCTGCTCTGTTAAACATAATTTGGGAACTATTGAAAAAAGAAAAAAAAAATCAAACGGGGGCCTAATAATTCTGACTTCAACTGCACATAATACTTAAATATACGCAGTACACACATATATTATGCAAATAAAAACCTTTATTTTGTACAAGAGCTAACCGTAAAACAGCACTAACTCACAAATAAGTATGAATACCTTGCTTTTGTGCACTTTTTGTGCCTGTTCATACACATTTGACATTGAAGTGTTTACACTATAATAACAATCTTATCATATATTCGTTTTGACTACCTTTAAAAGTGGAAAAATGGGCAACCTCAAAACATTTTTGACACCATTTACACCAATATTTAGCATAATCTATTCATTACTGTTTTTTAAGAAAAAACATCTCAAAACTAGATGTTCTGAAGAATGTTAATGCTGCTCGTTTCTTTGATATGAATAGTGTTGTTGTTAGGGTTAGGGTTACAAGGACCTCACAAGGACCTAACAAAAAAGAGGGACACCCAAGAAAGTCAAAATTCTATAACATAATTTATTAAAGAAACAGTTTTGATTAACTTAAAGCAAAAATATGTAAATGTAGCAGTCAAGAATCAGTGGTGTAATAAAAAAAAACAATTAAAAAAAAAAAAAAAAAAAAAACATAATGGTGACCAAAAGCTATCAGCCTCTAAAAAAAGCTGAATTTGTCATGGAAGAAAGAAAGAGTTCATTGAGTTTATCTGTGTGAATTTCTCCTCCGCAATCTCAAAGCTCATGCCCACTCACTAGCAGGTTTAATGAGACACTGTCACGTTCTCTGGAGAAAATAAATCATTCTCCTCCGTAGCCATCCCTACACATACACACTTTACAACAATGTTTATTCTTCATGTTTTCAGTAGATCTGGCCACACATAAAGCTCAGGGGCTACCAATATGCATTTGGCTGTATTAACGTTACATCACACCTTATTAGGTCACATATACATACATACATACATACATACATACATACATACATACATACATACATACATACATACATACATACATACATACATACATACATACATACATACATACATACATACATACATACATACATACATACATACATACATTCTGCATTCTGCGTTATCTAGGGTGTATTTTTTGGATTAAACCTAACTGTAAAAATTGTAATAAATGTTGTTAATCTTTTTTATATGATTTAAAATGGCATTTTTCTGTTATTCAAAGCTGAATTTTCATCTTTCTTTTCAACTTCATAATCCTTCAGAAATCTCTCTGATGTGATGATTTGGTGCTCAAGAAATTAGTTATTTTCTTTTTAATAAAGTAATTATTAGATTTATTTATTCTAACTATTGAAAACAGTTGGTTTTGAGGAAACTTTTGATAATTCAATGAATTCTTCCCAAATAAAAGTATTAGTTCAATTGGTAGGAACTGTCATATTGACCAAAAATACTGATAAAATGGAAGTGTAAATTCCATATTTGCATAGTTTCTGGATTTTTTACATGAAATACATTTTTCTTATAAACAATAAATTCTGTTATGGTTTATTAATATTTACTAAGGCGCTGTGAAAATTACATGGTTGCTTGAAAATTAAATGTAATCAAATGAACCTCATAAGTGATTTATTATGAGTTACCTTACACAAAACTGACATAGCACAGCTTGTATAACTTTAATGTTTCAACTTATTATTTTAGTTTAAGAAGTTATAAATAACATGAAATATATATGTTGTCATGTCTTATTGATAATATCATCTTTACAGTGTACCGCTTTTATTATGTAAAAAATATTCAGTCAGGTTAAGGTTGTTTTTTAAAGCATCTCCATGTGGTCATGTAAGGTATTGCAGCTCTTTGCTGTTGCACTGTACACACTATGGAATCAATTCAGAAAGGTTTTAATGTATGCTTTAGTGTGTATTTATGAATTATACAGACTATTTATATTTTTTGGAATAATTTTGGTTATCAAATGTCCTTTTTTTGGAAAAAGACCTATATTTATCTTTTAAAAATCTTGCAAAAATAGTTTTATTTATTTATTCCTTACATTTAATCATTTACTTTATTGGATATATTGAAAAAAAAAAGAGAAATTAACAAGTTGAACTTGATAAATGTTTGCTTAATTTTACAATTAATGTGTGATTTGTACAAAAAAAGACAATTTTTTTTACCAAAATTAAAGTCTTAATTCATTAAACTCAAAAATAAACTCAAATTTTGCTCTACTATTCCTTTTTAGCTTAAATAACTCCAGTGTAAAAATAATTGTTTTTTGAATAATAATGAATGAATAAATGAATGAGCAATTCTTGGCTACATGTTGTATCTTAATTTAACTTAACATATTGCTTTAACTTAATTTAAGTCAGTTTAATGTAAAAATTGCTGTTTTTACAGTTCACAGTTAAACAGTATAAAACATGCACAGCTTTTACCCAATATCTTCATTTTTTTTCTAATTTCTTGTTACCTTACGTTGCTTATACTCACTATGAATTTTTTTGGCTGGTTTTGGAGATCCCTTGATTGAACTCCTCCGTTCTCTCTGTAAACTCATCCTCCTCTTCGTTCTCTCCCACTCAGGAACAATTCACAGCCATGAGGGACCTGTATATGAAGAACGGCCAGGGCTTTGCACTAGTTTACTCCATAACAGCACAGTCCACCTTCAACGACCTGCAAGACTTGAGAGAACAGATTCTGCGGGTTAAAGACACGGATGATGTGAGTCTTCATCTACACTTCACCACTGTTCAAACTATACCATGAACTTTGGGGGAGCCCACTTTTTGGGGAGTGGCGGTCTTACAATGACTAATAAAGACAGCTTCAAGTTTATTCACTACTTGCTTTATGCAATCACTATATAGGATAAATCACTACTTTACAGGATTTACAGAACCCAGTTATACACTGTAAAAAAATACCCATAAATTTGCATTTTTCTGTATTTTGTGATTCATGTTTTATTTTTCACCGTTTGTTTATGCTTTTGAGTTGCATTATTGGATCTTGATCTTTCTTCCAACTACTTTTAACCTTGAAAAGTTTGAAAAAGTGATTTTTATTAACATTTTGCATAGTTTAAGTGATAAATTGTCTGGGTTGATGTTGTGTATCAAGCTACAAAAACCTTTTAATAAACTGCCAGTACTATTGCTGTTATTTTACAGACTTGTATCTCTATATATTATTTCTTATACATTATATTATTTCAAACTACTAAAAATGTGAATAATAGTCACTTTTTTTAAACTGTAGAGTTGAATTTTCAACATCAAAAGTCAACAGAGCAGAGATCAAGGTCCCATACTGCAATTCACACCCGTAAATAAATGAAGAACACTTGTGAATCACAAAGTATGGAAACTTTATTTTTATTTTTAAACAAAGTATTTTTACAGTGTACTTTATCGACATAAATTGATTCATGAAACTATAAACAGCCACCAATACTTCATGCATTAATGCTAATGGCATTTATAGTCATCTGTATTGAAGTTAATTAGGTTTAAATGTTAAATTAATGAATATTTTTTTGCAATTTTACATATAATAATCCATGATGATCACAAAACTGAAATCGTACATCAAAATAACATGCTGTCAAACCCACACAGTTTCACAAATCAAGTTTTTAAGGAAGCCCACATTCTATCTGGCCTATAGTTCACATCCTGCACTTAACACTCAGCTCTAACTTTAGCTTTCATCATGGCCTGTTTTTAAAGCCACCCTGAGCTCTTATATGCTGGCCAGCGTCAATAATGTTGACCTCTCCGCTGTGAGGGGGATCGTCTTTGTTGATTTATAAGGACAGAGGTTTTGGCCTCTGCTGCTCTCTGTTTGACAGCTTTGGTTGGGCATGCAAACAGTTTAGTAGTTGAGTTTACTTGTGCATGCTTTTTTATCTTATCCATTTCAGAAATGTTATCAATTCTAGCTGTATCAGTTTCTAGCTGTTCTTGTTTCTAAATGTTTAATGTAACTGTTCAAACTGTACAGCGTAAACATGAAGTCTCTTTTTTTTATTATCTTCTCTATTTTCTCAAATAGTTTTGCACCTTCATCAGATACATGTCAGAGATCATACATCTGAGTGTACACACAAATAGAAGCACAAATTCTGTATATCCACTTTCTCTTTCACTATGCTTTCCTTTTTGTGCGCATGCAAACTAATGTTATACATAATAAATAAATAAAGGAAAGGGAGAGAGACAAATAAGTCAAAATAAATAAAATACGATATACATACGCATACACATCAGCAACAAAACTATGTACATGTAGGGAGTGATCCCTCTTATTTTAAGCTAGCATAAAAGTTCAGGTCTATGGGATGTTGCATAATTGGTCCATTTTCCCAGAATGAAATAAATTGTTCCATTTTCTGATTAACAAATGCAGTAATTTGCTCCATTTTATACATTTTCAAACTTGAAGTCTCTTAAACCTCTGAGGGTCTATACTTAGGCACAGATAATGGAATAAAATGGACTTTTTGTGAACATTTTTATATGACACAAAACATTAAGATTATTACAAAACTGACTAAACGAATTACTGAACGAATCTTCTAATTAGGTAATATTTTATTAAATATAGATAAATACATTAATAATGTCCGTTTAATAACAAATATAGATATATTATTAAATAGTAATATGGATATACTACCTACATTTAGCTCATTTCTAAATTTTGACAAATATTAATAACAGAAAATGATTATTAATAATATTTTTATTATTAATTGTAAAATGGCTTAAAGCCTTCCGTCTGTTTTGACTAACGGTTATCAGAAGTGTGACTGCTAAATGAGGAATAGCAAAAGATTTAATATCTGTGTAATAATGTGACATTTTTATTCAGATTCAGAGTGTTATAATTCAGGATTTAATAAAACCTCTTTTGTCACCAAATCAAAAGCCATATCAGTGCTTCTAAGAACTTTAGGGATTTTATTAGGAACATAGCACAGCATAGCATAGCATAACAGAACATAACATGGCATAGCATAGCATAGCATAGCATAACATAGCATAACATATAACATAACTTAGGCTCACATGGAATCTGCACATGCAGAAATCCGCAGATTTTTAGCCCATTATTGAGTCTGTTTATGTACTTGTGTAAAAGTGTGTTCATTTTTATTTATTCAGTTTTTAAATTAATTTCTGTAATATTATTGTGATATAATAATAGTAATATTAAAATGCTGATAAGATTTATTTACAATACAGTTTGTAAAGTTATATATAAGAGACTTGCTTTGTTTAAAAAATAAGTGGATCTAGTTGGATTTGCATTGTAAATATTCAATAAAAGTAAAAAAAAAAAATTCATATATTAAGTTTTTTGTTATGATACTCCCAAAATCATTCCGCAGAAATCCGCACATTTTTTTTTACAAGATTCTCAGCAGAAATAGCAAAAAATGTAGATTTTTTAGACTGTCTGGCCCTACATATGACATAACAGATAACATAACATAACATATAACATGAAATATGACATAACATAGCATAACATATGACATAACATAGCATAACATATAACATAAAATAACATAACATAACATAACCCCAGAAACCCCAGGACGCCCGCGTCGGGGTTGAAGGGTAAGCATAACATACAGTATAACAACATATGACATAATGGCATAATATAGCATAGCATAACATATGACATAACATATAGCATAACATAACATGGCATAACATAAAACATGAAATATGACATAACATAGCATAACAAAAACTTAGCATAGCATAACCTAACATAACATAGCATAACATAAAACATAGTGACATAACATAGCTTAACATAACAGCATAACATAACAAAGCATAACATAGCAAAATATGTCATAACATAACAACATAACAAATGCATAACATAGCATAACATGGCATAGCATAGCATATAGCATAGCATAATATAACATAAACCATAACATAACATGAAAAAGATAAATGATTATCAATGAACAAATCTAATTTGTTCACCCTCATAAAATTGAAATTAATTGACTTCCTGTTGTTTTGACATTGCAAAATGTGTGAACATCCCTTAAGTTATAATTTCTTTTGTCACAAATTTGGCTAAGCTTGTATTGAAACACGGCCAACAATATTAGAGGAAATGAGTCCCTGTGAAAGGTGTGTCAGTGTGTGTGTTTTTGTATCTCAGTGAGTGTGAATGGATTCTGAGAAAGATGATATAGTGTGATGACCTCAGTTGACCTTTGTTTTTTTAGTCCACTTCCTGAACTCAGCTGATTTGACCCTGGGCGTTTGGGTTATTTATTCCATCTTTGCAACCTGGTTCACTTTTTTTATCCTGTACGTAATATGTCCATTTCCCTGTTACCTTGAAAATATTTGCTGAAAGTGAATGCAAATGCTGCGTCTTACAGTTTCACTTCTGCTGTGATATCTGAACGGTTTCGCTGGAGTTGTGTGGGAGTTTTTCTTTGTGTGTGTGTTTGGTTTTGTATGCAAATATGAATGCATGTTGAGCTTTAAAATGACCAAAGGGATTTCTTTTTTTATCAAGGAGGATAACAGCTGCTGTAAATTGTGGCGCCTCAAGAATGATTTCTGCTAGTTTAGCAACATTGTTTCTGTTAATGTCTCTAAATAGCTCCCTCAATGGAAAACAGACATCAGGAAATGATGATTTTTTTTCAATAATCAAATCAACTACTTTATTACTTCTCCATAATGTGCTGAAAATTCAAATCAACTGCACATCATTGGACAATTATGAAACTCTGAAACTCACAGTATTTTTATTGCAGAGTAACATTTCATTTATGTAAGTATCACATTTAACTCTGTGTTTGGGGTATGGTTATAGGTGCCGATGATCCTGGTGGGCAATAAGTGTGATCTGGAGGACGAGAGGGTGGTGGGCAAGGAGCAGGGGCAGAATCTGGCCCGGCAGTGGAACAGCTGCGCCTTTCTGGAGTCCTCCGCAAAGTCCAAGATTAACGTCAATGAGGTGAGCCTCTATGTACTCATAATGCTGCAGAACATCACATTTCTGATGTTAAAGAGAGTTCAGAATACACTCTTAATGATGCTGGTTTGCTTTAGCACAGTATTGGGTCAAAAATTAACAAACCCAAGAGTAGGGTTAAAAACAAGCTAGCATTTGCTTAGTGTATATGATTTTATTCAAGGATTTATGTATAGGAATAAATGGCTACTTTTGAATTGTTGCACCTGGATATGTCTATTTCTAGAAAATACTGGGTTATTTCAACCCAGAAATGGGTAAAATATGGACCAAATCAACCACTGGGTTACATTTTTGAATCAAATGAATAGTATTTAGTATGGTTTGTCCATAATTTACATACATGGGTGCATACTATATAGTTGACAAACACAACACAAAAAAGTGCTGGACTGTTTAAACCCAAATGCACACAGTCTGAAAGATGCTAGGCTGGAAAATAACCCAACCATAACCAAGGCGCTGTGTTCTTTTTGACAAAAGTGTTGGGTTTACTTATTTAGCCCAGAATGCTCGGTTGTTTATTTAACCCAACCAGTGGGTAAGGTTAACCGTGTTGCTGGGTTAAAAATGACTTAAACATTAGGTTATTTGTTGTCTCGTTGCTTTGCTACCATTATATTTACTAATATTACTAATAATAGTAAATACCAACCTCAAATGAATGCAAAATTAATAGACATTTGTAAATTATTTTTATTTTAATTATTTAACGAGATTTCACACTTCTATTTTGGACTGCATTAAACGGTCACACATTTCATCTACCCTATACATACGTATAAACATTCATTCATTCATTTTCCTTTGATTTAGTCCTTTATTTATCAGGGGTCGCCACAGCAGAATGAACCGCCAACTATTCCAGCATATGTTTTACGCAGCGGATGCCCTTCTAGCCGCAAACCAGAACTGGGAATCTCCCATACACACTTACATTCACACACACAGTCATACACTATGAAAAATTTAGTTCATGCAATTCACGTATGGCTCAAACCCATGCAAACAAGGGGAGGACATGCCAACTCCACACAGAAATGCCAACTGGTCCAGCCGGAACTCAAACCAGCAACCTTCTTGCTTTGAGGTGACGGTGCTAACCACTGAGCCCCTGTGCCGCCTTACACATAAACATATAAAATCAAACTGTTTTATATGTTATAGCTGTTTAAATGCAGGTCTGTTTTATCTTATGTTTATTTCAGAACACACACAAGATATTGCTGCCTTACACCCTAAAAATACTGGATTGTTAATATCGATCAAACAAGAACTAGGTTAATTTTTAAGTTAAATGACACTTTTTAACCCGATGGTTGGGTTTGTATATATATTTCTTCTTTAAATATAGGAATTTTAACCGGTGACCTTTTTGTGATTGTAATCTTTGTGCTTTTAAATTGAAAACTACTTATTTTAAAAAGTACATGGGCTGTATAGTAGCCTGATGTTGTCCCGGATCTGTTTTGTGGAGGTTTGTTTCAGGCTCGGCTTGTCTTCTGACATGCCTGTGTTGGCGTCACCATAGAGCTGCTCTTCTGTGAGAACAGTGTCATTGTCAGCGAGTGATATCTCTCCATGAAAGCGCAGTCACACATTAGCCAAACAGCAGTCAGCTGCGCCGGCCGGACACACAGCGGCCTTTTGTGAGCGTAAAGACTCCTGCCTACATGACATAGAGCTGCTTTGAGTTCACTCAGTACGACCGCGCTCAATTACTTCTCCTTACAAGCAGAGTTATATGAAAGCCTGTGTGGTTTCTGAAGGTTTACCACAGGCCGGATGATTTGAGGCCCTCGCTCCAGGATTATTCATTTACTTGTGTCAAAAGTGCAAACCTGAGTATCTTTAACACTCCCACCACCATTGAGTACAGTCATGTGAAGAAATTAGGACACAATTTTTTTGTATCAAGCAGTAATTAAAAATATGTATTAAAATTTAGAAGATGAAACCTCAGATGAACATCTCACACCATGTCAGTATTTATTTAACACAAATAAAGCATGATAGAAAAGGCATTGATTCAGATGCTTGTAGATCCACTGTCATCAATAATTACTTAATTTCTGTATGACCTTCTCAGTCTCATTTTGGAGCTCTAGACTATTGAACACCTTGATTTTGTTGGTTTTCTTTTTTAGCTTCAATCCTGTTGGAAGTTTGCTGATGTGATTATAGGATTATTGTGTTGTTGCATGTGCCAATTTTGCTTTAACACACACCCAAAGGCTTGAGAACGACAAACTGCTAAACTTGTACTAATGATCAGTTAACACATTTGATTAGCAGTACCTGGATTATGTTGTTGGTCATCTTAGGTTTTTATTTTCCTAATTTTAAGACCTGCCAAAAATTAAATACATTTTTACATCATGATATGGAAAAATGTAAATATTGAGTGTCCTAACTTTTTCACATGACTATCTGAAATGTCTACTGTGTTTGAAATGACATGTTATGACTATTTTATGGTTCCGTCTTGGCAAATTAATGTCTACAGGCATGAAATGAATATATTCAGTCATCCAAATCAGGGATTCTATTCATCATTTAATATTGAAGAACGCCACTCGGAGATCATCCTCCATGTTCAGTTATGGCCTGTATTTATTTTTGATGCACGCAAGTGCCGTAAAGTGGTGCAGGTGCCATAAAATCAATGTGCGGTCTCTTTAATATAACGTAATCACCAAAGGGGTCGCAAAAAAAAATTAAAATCGAAAGGCTGATGGCTTTTTATTTGCATGTTGTTGTTTTTTTAATGTAACTATCAACTAAACATTTTTTCTGTAAGTTGTGGATAAATATGGTAATTGTAATAGTTCAATAAAATGAATTTTATTTTTAGAAATCACCAAGTGACCCAAGTTCTTCCCCCACCCTTTCCCCCAATTCCCTGACCCCCACTTTGGGAACCACTGATCTAATTGATGCTGAACCGACCCAGGATGCAACACTTACTTTTGATGTCAGTTCACAATTGGACTCACCATCACTCATGGCATTTAATGCTTCTAATACCTGTTTATTATTCTTCTATCCATTGCGAATTAAACTAATTACTGGCATCTCAGAGAGTAGGCAACACTCAGTGCCTAGCAACATACAATGATAAAACATAAGCATTACGAAAACAAAAGCATTATAAGTACATTTAAATATAAACCAGGTTTTATCAAAACTATTTTTAACAACAGGGAGTTGTAAATAACATCTTTTTAGTAAAAGGGAGAGTTGGAAAAGTCTGTTTTGTACATTTTTACCCTATGGCAATTCTAGTGTTAATGTCTCCAACTCTTCTGTAAGCAAAATGCGGATACTGGTTTAATGGATCTCTCTCAATAAGATAATGAGGAACTTCAGTCATGATTGACCATCGTCAAAGTGATTCATCGCTCTCGGTTAACTCAGCCAGAGAGCTTCGCTTTTTACAAGCTTTCATGGTTCTTTTTATTCCTTTTTTATTTTTACAGCCCAAAGTGACAATAATGCATTCATAATCAGTGAGCAAGTTTGCACGCACACCAATAATCAGATAACTATTTCAAATCAGTCCACTGAAATGCCTCGTTTGACCATGTTGGATACCATGTATGAGACTATATTGAAAATCAAGTTGGTGAAAATCAGTGGTGACGTCTAAATGTAAGCATGCACGTCTGTTTGTTATAGTTGTGATGTTAATTACAGAATTAAACGCTCCAGAGAGTTTCAAAACTACAATAGTGAAATTTGCACTGACTTTATGAATTGGCGGAAATTTTTTTTGTAAAATAGTTACGTTAACTTATAAGATCACGCCGTCTTATCTTTTGATTTTTATTTGTACAATTTCTTTTTAAAAAAAGAGGCATGCACCCAATTCCCACTACTAAACCCCAACCATAATTGGACGATGAGCAAATCATACTGGAAAACGTTTGAGATTGTACAAACTGTACCAATTAGCCACTAAATCTAAAAGTTCTGAATTGCCATGTGATTGTGACCATACCTCTTTAATAATTTAAGTTACCTCTTTAATAAGTTAAGTTACCTCTTTAATAGGTTAAGGTGAGACTTGAAAATGTGAACTTTTTGGCTCTTCATAAAGTGCAATGTGTCTGATTTAAAAATGACAACATATTTTATATGAACACAACAAAAATTCTCCTGCACTGAGCTATAAATCTCCACTTCAGCAGCACTAACATACACCAAATTCACAGTTTTGTTCAAATCAATTTTCTGAAGGTTTTTACTGAGGCATTTATCCACATATAATATACATGATTATATAATCACTGTTTATATAACATTTGTAATAAAAAGTAATTAAAAGAGACTCCCAAAATCCCCTCTTGATTTGACTTGATTTGATTTGAATTTTGAACCCAGATTTATGTCCTAAATGTATGCAAATTAGTGCACATCTAATTAAAAATGCATCATTTGCATAGTTTAACAAGACATATTAGAATTCTATTAGTCATAGAATTTTTTTTCTATTTTTTAATGCAGTCTAACAACTGGGAAAATATGGTTTCCAATATATTCATTGCCGGGATTTATTTACCTGCAGTGTCTTGCCTTAAGACTAAGTTTCCAATATATTCATTGATGGGATTTACTGCATTCACCTGCAGTGTCTTGCCTTATCTCTGGGTTTTACTCACAAACACTCACTCTTGCTGAATGCTCTCAAATCTACCATGAGGACACTTTTACATTTGCGCTAATACAGTAGACCCGACAGAATGCAGGTTAAAGTGTTTACACAAATTGGGGTGATGGGCAAAAATCCACGTTGATCAGCTTATCTTTAAGCTGTTTATGGTCTTATGGAGAATGGTCCCACATTTACATGACCACACACGTTGTCAGCTTAATGTGGATTGATTAGCATATGAGATAAAGAGATAATATATGGAAATGGTTAAGTACTCTTTATTTGTGTCACCTCCATGCTTTTAGACGTTCAAAAAATGTTAAAATAAATAAATTGGGGGGTTGTTTTACATTCTTTTTGTTTGTTAGTTGTTTAGTGTACATTTTGATGTTGACTTCTGATTTTTTTTCTTATGTTATTATTAGCTTTTCTTTTTTTAAATAAGAGAAGTGTTTGAAGTGTTGTTGTTTGGATTTAGTTTTGTCTTGGTTTGGATGTGGATGTTTTGTTCTTTGAGGATTTTAGTTATTTTAAATATTGTATTAATATAAGATTTAATATATAGGCAAGGCAAGTTTATTTATATAGCACATTTCATACACAGTGGGCTTTACGTAAACCGGAATAAAAGAGACAAGTATAAATAAAATAAAACTAATAATATGAATCTTTCCATATTCCAAAACACCGGTGTTATCATATTTTCTCATTTTACTCTGGGACTTCCCCATTCTGGTGATCACCCCCCCCCCCCCCCCCCCCCCCCCCCCCCCCCCCCGTGGACTTTTCGGTACCTATTAATCAATTGGACATCTCCAACAGATTCGATTTTTCACCTAAAATCAAAAAGTTAAGCTTTACAGCTCTAATTATGTGTCCCCCAATTTCAGCTTCTTTCTGGAAGTAAATCGCACGGCCCTTGATTTCTACCCCCTCCAGGAGTAAATTGCTTTAGCTAGCCAAACGTAATAAAAGGTATCAATCTCAGCCAGACACCTTTAACCTCCCTGCAACAGTTTAACAATATAATAAATAGTTTATAATTATTAGGAATATTATTGATATATAAAAGATTGTTTGATTGCAAAGAACATAGCTTTACATTTGTTGTCTTTTTTGTCTTTGATTTATTTTTAGTTTATAAGTTTTATTAATATCATTACGTGAATTTTCATACCAAAGTTACAGAACTTTTATTTAGAAATTTAATTCATAACTTATGTCTAGATAATTTCACATAGTCCATATTTAGTACACATCTAAAACTGCTTTCATTGGTGGAGCAAAATATATTTCCAACAGTTATTTTATGGCTAAAAATTGACTTTCTTGAACAAAGCAAAACCCACAACTACAGTAATTAGACAGGACATGACCGGATTAGACGGGAACATTTTCTCTCACTCCAAGTTGCTGCTGGGGTCAAATCATCTTGTTTATCAGCTTTCCATTAAATGAATGAAGTAAAAAAGTCACTATTGATCTGTAGAGGTTTATGCAAGTCCATTTGCTCTCTTTATCTTTATACTGCAGCTACTTTATGCTGATTGTCCAAACCTTTTAGCAAGGTGTGTCCTGTACTTCTGCATCTGTTTATCTGTGTAACTGAGATCATCTGTACAGTATGTGTGTAGCGAAGCGCGGATTATGAGCTTATCCTTCTCAACTCACATCTCCTCACAGCACATGGCGGCAGAGATATTCTGCATTATCAGGGCTGTTGAACATCAGTTGCTAATGTCTAATTATGTGTCTGTTACTATCCACTTGTGACATTGTGAATCACTGTCTGATATAAACATGATTTTCAATAGTATTCCAGCACACCATGAGGATGTTCGTGCTATTTGTTGTGGGCTTTTGGCACCGGTTGAACCCAGAAACTCTGACGTCAGACTTAACAAGCGGATAGTTTATCTCTGGCCATTGTGTTAAAGCTGCAGATGTTGTGTGGAAATGACTGATAATGCAGAAGCTGTTTTTGTCCCGCTGGGAGCCCAACATCTGTGCGAGGAAGCGTCCACACCTCCCAATGACTGATTTGTGTCTGTTTCTTTCTAGTATTCGTCGTCTCCAGTTTGTACGCATATTTTAGTTGTTTGTAAAAGTCTCTCTCTGGATATGCTTGGAATTCAGAGTCGGTTGTCTGTTTATGCTGTAAATCTGGTTGTATTTCCACAAAGAAGACAGTTTTCACATCTTTAGACATGGCAAACAATAATTAGCATAAGTTTGACTCTGACTCTTGAATCCTAAAGATATTTCTTTTTTTAGTTTGGGGTGTTTACAGTAGTTTGTGTTTCTATTTTGATTTTGTTTTTATTTGTTTAGTTTTTTGTTTAGTTTTGGAGTTTTATTTTTGGTTTTGTTTGTGTTTTTATGTGTTTTGTGCAGTTTTTTTGTTTTGATTTTGAAAATTGTTTTAGATTTGTTTTTGTTTTTTTGTTTTGTGTGTTTTTATTTAGCTTTAAGTTGTTTTTGTTTAGTTTTTACTGTATTTCAGTGTTTTGCCTTTTGTTTTCTGTGTTTTTGTTTTGTTTGAGTTTTGTTTTCAACGTTTGTTTCGGGTTTATTTGTGTGTTTAGTTTTTGTTTTGAGTTGTTTTTTTTATTTATACTTTCTTTTACTTGGTTTTTGTCATCACAAGAAACTGACGTCAGACTTAACAAGCAGATAGTTGGGTAGGAGTGTTTATAGTAGTTTGGGTTTTGTTTTGATTTGTTTTTGTTTGCTTATAATTAAGTTTTTTGAAGTTTGCCATTTTATTTTTGTTTGGTTTTTTTTGTATAGTTTTCCTAATGTGTCTTTGCTTTTGAGTTTTGGTTTTGAACACGTTCGATTTTGTTTTTTAGTTTTGTGTATTTGTTTTTGAATTTTTTAATTCAATTTTTTTGTTGTCAAGTATTATTTTATATTAGATCGTGTGTTTTTTATGTAGCTTTGAGTTGTTTTTTGTGTTTAGTTTTTAGTTCACTGTTTTACCTTGTTTTTGTTTTGTTTGAGCTTTGCTTTAAACATTTGTTTTGTGCTGTTCTGAGTTTTTTTTGAGTTTAGGGTTTGCTTTGTGTGTTTAGTTTTTGATTTGAGTTGATTTATTTATGTTTTACTTTTTGTTATTGTCATCATGACAAACTCTGACGTCATCATCGTTGTACTTACAGTAACAAGCAGATAGTTGTGTAGGAATGTTTATAGTTGTTTGTGTTGCTATTTTTACTTTGATTTGTTTTTGTTTGCTCAGATTTTCTTTTAAGTTTGCGGTTTTTGTTTTTTTGTATGGTTTTCTTATTGTTTCTTTGCTTTGAGATTTTGAGATTTCAAATTTTGTTTTAGATTTTTTTTTTTCTTCAATTTTGTGTATTTTATTTTATTTATTTTTTTTATGTGTGTGTGTGTGTGTTTAATTTAATTTTTAACTTTTTTGTGTTTAGTTTTTAGTTCACTGTTTTGCCTTGTGTTTTTGTTTTGTTTGAGCTTTGCTTTTAACATTTCTTTTAGTATGATTTTGAGCTTAGCTTGAGTTTTGTATTTGTTTCAAGTTGTTTTTTTTTTTAATTTTTTCTTTTACTTTTTGTTTGTGTCATTGGAAACAGGTCTTGTAAATTCTAATATTTTTGGCCTCCTTACAAACCTAATCTGACAATATATGTATGACAATTCTCTTTCTCTGTTCAAAATTTGTTTTTCGCCACAGCATTGCAAATAACATAAGCAATGATTATAAATGACATGTATACATACATTTAAAAAAAACATCAAACAAACAAGAAAAAGACTAGCCTTGTGTTTAAATGAAGTAATAAATTAATTAATTAATGTTCTGGTGCTATAAATATGTTTGTGTTGTGATGAAAGGCGATAATTAGTTAAATGTATATAATTAATTAAAATTCAATTCTCTCTCTCTCTCTCCCTCTCTCCACAGATTTTCTATGACCTGGTTCGGCAAATCAACAGGAAAACTCCAGTAACTGGAAAGCCACGCAAAAAGTCCACCTGCCAGCTGCTCTAATACACCGCCGTTCTTTTGCTCTGAGCCAGGTACAGTAGATCTCAATTATCATTGGCTGTGACGAACTGTCAGTCATTTCTGTTTTAAATTCTTTATCTATTGGTTTAAACCTAGATCTAAAATAACCTTTTGTTCCTGCAGGTCTGATTTACTGCTGTGTCTATCAGCAGTGCCAGCATTCCGACGTTACTAAAACCTAACATCGAATGGACTTTCCTATGTGGTGATGCCCCTTTAACAAACCAACCAACCAACCAACAACCAACCAATGGATTCAAGGCTACAGTACCATGACAGTTTTTTGCACATAGATAACCATCATCACTTTCCAATGTCGCGAGAAAGAGATTTTTACATATAAATATATAAATATATATTCTAACTGTATGCAACCGAATAAAAAACAAATGAGTAAATGAATACAAAGCTAGACAAAAATAATTGTAAAAAATACAGAGCCTACACGCAGTGTTATCGCTAACGGAAACAGCCACCGTTGTAAATGTAAGGAGGGAATGTCTAACCAGGCTGTGCACGTTGACATGGCAATTACAATGATATTTATAAGCACCACTATTTTAGCCAGAGAGGAGAGGAAGTCCAAAGAACTCCTATATAAACCATTCTTACAGCTAACTTTCACTCCTTGTTTTTTTTTTTTTTTTTTTTGTAACTTTATTATTTTTTTGCTTTTATTCTAAACATGATTTCTTCTGTCTTTATTTCTCTTTTATAAATCACTAGATTTCTTTTTTTTTTTTTTTTTTGCTCTATGGAGATGTTATATTCATAACGGCTATTGATTGATTGAGTTTTACTTTAGGAAAAACCTGTGGATACAATGATGTACATGTAAAAAGTTGAAAAAATATAATTTTTTTTCTGTCGCTATCATTGTCCTTAGCCTCAGATGTTGCCTTCAAGTATGTGTTAAGACCTTTTTGTGTCTCTTTCTCTCTCTTTTTTTATATAAATATATAATTTAGGTCCATCTCATAGCCTACGCCGAACTTTGTACAGCAGGCTTTTTCAAAAAACGAAAAATAAAAAAGGGGGTATTTAAAAAAAAAAAAAAAAAAAGGGTTTGACAATTTAGTTGGTAGCACCCCTCATACTGTATCCGCTCATCTTTTTGAGTGGTTCAGTTATGAATAGTCAAATCCCTCTTGATCCTGATCAAATGTTGGACAAATATACAGTATAAATATATATATTTTAAAAACAAATTGGGGGTTTTAATACACACGACTCAAACTTTGCTCCTTTTGCTTGCTGGTGTCAACCGAGGATATGAAAACCAAATATTGGATCCTGAGGAAACGATGTCTGTTAGTGACTTTGTAATAATTTGCCCTGTTTTCTGTCTTCGTTAGTGTTGGATTAACTGAATGTGAGGGTGTGTGTTAAAAAAGGGGAAGAATCGATTCGAACTTCAAAAGAATTAATCGCACATCAAGTGCGATGGGAAAAGGTGTTCATAATGCGCTCTGTAAAGCGGTTGTAGCATGAAATACGTGTCTCGTTAAACATCAGAAGGACAGGGTGCAGCATGCCGTATGTACACGTAATGAATTGTTTATGAATGCTTTGAGGATTTGCACTGTGTAAAGTGAAGAACACGACTCCTAGGGAGTGTCCGAAACACAGGCGGACACGGGTAAATATTACGAGTCTGGTGTTGTTCTGATTACTGCAAGCAAATGCCTTGATGCTGTTAAGGTTTTGAAAGAATAAATGACCAAAAAAAAAAAAAAAACTCCAGGATTAAGACCGAGGCGCAGTATTTCCAATGCAACATCTTCTGCTTTTGGATGGGCGGCGGGTGGAGGGAGGATCAAGTGTCAACTTAAAAAGCCTTAAATAAAAGTGGTGCAATTTTGTATAACCGAGCATCTGTAGTTTAATAAATTGGATTGCCATGCAAGGGCTCACAAGAAGCCAGTTTTGCCACTTGAATGTTTTGTGTATTGTTTGAGCATTTTCTGTCAGTCCAATAAACAAATGAAAACATTTAACTTATGTTACGTTTAACCACGATGGCACATTTGCTGCAAAGTTATTATTATCTGATTAAGGCCAGATGTAAAAAAAAAAATGGACTGGTTTCTTTGGAGGGAAAAGAAACTGGCTGACGAGTGTCTTTCACTTCCCAGAAACGTAATGGATGGGTTTTGCAAGATGAAAAATGATTGGTGTTATATAGATGTACTCCAGTGCTTTTTTTTTTTTTTATCCACAGATGATATGTCCAGATGCTGTCTGCTGTATAACCTGTGATTTCAAAGCTTACGTCATTTCAGAATACTCTGTCATTTAGTAACACTTGTCACAAACACTTAATAATAGTAATAATAAATTACTTCTATATAAAAAACATACACATCACAAGGTTGACAGAAATATCTCTCTCTATATATATAGCTGAATAATATATCGGTTGAGCATTGATATCGCATTTGTTTATTAAAGATTAAAAGAACGATATTAAAGATTATTTAAAAATTAATTCTTTATAGGGTACAATGATGGTGATCATGTTATTTTACATTTGATTTCTTTCCTTGAACACTGTTACTCTTCCCAGAGCATTTTTTATTCGCTCTATCGTATTTACAGTGCTCAGCATAAATGAGTACACCCCATTTTGAAAATGAATATTTGTATCCATTTCTCAGTGAATATAGGTAATATATTATGTTGCATTTGAAGAAACCAGATTTATTAAGCAGAAATATTTATTAAAATTATATTTTAGTCACAGAACATCTTTAGAAATGGAAAGATAATACATTTTAATTCATACAACATTTTAATTAAATTGTATATTTTTTGTTTCTCTTGATTTTTGTTATTTTAGAAATAATTATTTAATATTTTTCCCTAACATATAAATTTGGGCTACTAATTTTTGAACAATTATTGTAAGTGATTTTGTTAGCTCCAGTACTGACTAATCTAATGTATATGCACAAATATAATATTGTAAAGCTTCCTATGGAAAATATTAATTTAAATGAGAGATGTGTGGGGGTGTATATGCTGAGCACTGTATATTTGCTTGTCATTTATTATATTTTAGACAGATGCAATGCATAGAAAATGACTTGGTCATCCTAATCGATCTAAATGAAAGAAATCTTTCCAAATAGAGTTATTCAAACCATCAGGTGAAGTTCTATTCATATCGATATATATATATATATATATATATATATATATATATATATATATATATATATATATATATATATATATTTATATATTTATATATCTATATTTATATATCTATATGTGCGTGCGAGCGTGGATGCATGTATGTATGTGTGTGTGTGTATATATATATATATATATATACATACATACACAGTTTAAGTCAGAATTATTAGCCCTTTGTTTAATTTTTCTCCCCAATTTTTGCTTAACAGCGTTTTTTTCAACACATTTCTAAACATAATAGTTTTAATAACTCATTTATATTATCTTAATTATAAGATTAATTATTATTTTCTACAGTATTATTATATTTAAGATTTTTTTAACACATTTCTAAACATAATAGTTTTAATAACTCATTTCTAATAACTGATTTATTTGATCTTTGCCATGATGACAGTAAATAATATTTGACTAGATATTTTTCAAGACACTTCTATACAGCCTAAAGTGACATTTAAAGGCTTAACTAGGTTAATTAGGTTAACTAGGCAGGTTAGTGTAATTAGGCAAGTTATTGTATAATGATGGTTTGTTCTGTAGACTATCGAGAAAAAAAAATTGCTTAAAGGGGAGAATAATTTTGTCCTTAAAATGGTGTTTAAAAAATGTCTAACTGCTTTATTCTAGTCGAAATAAAACAAATAAGACTTTCTCCAGAAGAAAAAACATTATCAGACATACTGTGAAAATTTTCTTGCTCTGTTAAACATCATGGGAAATATTTAAAAAAAAAAAAAAAAAAAAATCAAAGGGGGGCTAATAATTCTGACTTCAACTGTATATATATATATATATATATACACACACACACACGCACACACACTTTTAGTTTTCATTAAATATTTTACATAATTGAGAAGCACATGTTTGGAAATTATTATTATAGTATTTGTAAAATGGCAATTGTGCTATTACATAATCTTTTGTATATTTATTTATAGATTATATATAGATTGTAATGTATTTTACTGTAAATATTTCTATATTGATTTATATTTAATAATGTGATTGTTTATTAATGTGTAGTACACAATTCTATAGCCTATTAATCATATTTACAGTTTGAGTAACGTTGGTAGTGTTATTAATTAGTTTATTAATGACATTTCAAACTAATTTAAATAGTAAATCGGTGTGTAATGCAAGAAACAACCGAAATCTAAAATGTAATGGTCAATATAGGCCTACTTAACCATTTCTTTAGATAATAGCTTTAAACAACTGTATTAAAATAAACGAAATAACAACTTACCTTGGCCATTTTCCTGGTTTAATGTTTATGGCCATTAATACATATTTAGATATTCAAAAACTGTATATTTAGTCGAATATAGACTATTACCTCCAGCACAGTAGATGCCGCTGTCCCCTTTCTGTACCGAAAATGTACAAGAATGGAAGAAAATAAACCCACACATGACATGTGAGAAACACAACAGCGCTAATAGAAGTTTTATTATAAATTTAGGCGTTTATATCACCTAATAAAATAATGATCTCGCAGAAAAGCCGTACAGTTTTGTACCTCACGTGCGCGCGCTGACTTCCTGTCACACTTCCAAACAGACAGATTTCCGATTGACCTCGAAAACAGTCTATGATTTCTGTATAATTAATTTAATTTCATGATGAATCTCAGCGTGCCTCTTAGGTCCTATAGTAGAGCTCGCGTGTGTCGGAATAAAGCGACTGTCTCGGTTTACAGAAGACTATCAGATGGTCCTGAAGAGCCTCAGTCCGTGAAAATACGCAGAGCTCCGGGAAATGCGACCATCCTGCTGTTCCCCGGCCAGGGCAGTCAGTTCGTCGGTATGGGGAGAGGATTGCTGAAGTATGGAAATGTCAAGGAGATGTTTTCTGTAGCTCAAAAGGTGCTCGGGTATGACCTGCTGTCTCTGTGCTTGAATGGACCCGAGAAAGACCTTATGAAGACTGTTCATTGTCAGCCTGCGGTGTTTGTCTGTTCTCTGGCTGCTGTGGAGAGACTCAACCATGAAAACCCTGCTGTAAGTTACAGTATGCTCTTTAATGTCGTCTTAGGACTTGATGTTTTACATGTGTGGATAATTATGTGGGCAATAATAATATAAACTCTTCGTTATAGGCTATTGAGAGCTGTGTGAGTGCGGCAGGTTTCAGTGTTGGTGAATTTGCAGCTTTGGTGTTTTCTGGGGCAATGAACTTCGCTGAAGGTAAAACTGACCCCAATGTTTACCAATATTTGTACTTTTTGAATAGCATTTTTGCAAAAAGCTATGTCATTTATCTCCAAGATCAAAAGGAAGAAGTGGTATATTTGATCGAAGTGTTATCTGTAATTTATAATGCATTTTTTTGTTTCATAAAATTATATTTGGCATAAAGCTTCAGGACATTTAATCACATTGTTACTATTAAGCACAAATAAAGTGTATATACAGTCTAGACTATTGTATTGTTGTTGTAAATGACTTTTAATAGTTTATCGATGTAACACAGACATAAAATAAAATATGAATCTTCTTCACCCCAGAAATAATAGGTCCTATCTGACATTTGTCTCCAATTTGGGTGATTCTTATATTCGTATTCTTTGACAACAACATATTTACATTGTGATGTTATTTTTACTATTAATAGATGAATAATATTGAGGAAAATTTAAATGAAATATTATAAAATATTGGACCACTTACTTGCAATTTAAAAAAAAAAAGTTTTTTATATATAGACACACACACATGCAGTAATCAACATTGGAAGTCAAAACCTTTCATCAAAGTTGTCCTAAAACTCTTGAACAACACCCATTCTTGTCTTGGGACAATTTGGAAATACTTTTTTGATTTACTTTAAATGTTGACTACTGTATATATGCCTATCATTTTCTTTGTGTAAAATACTGTTGTTGTTGTTGTTGTTGTTGTTCTTGTTGTTGTTGTTGTTTTTTTATAATTGGGGCAATATATGACCCGAGAATATTATTGACAGATTTCAGGACATCCAGAATAATCCATTTGATCAGCTTATTTTAAAAGCGCTGTTTTCTTCCTGCAGCTTTGTTTGCGGTGAAGGTGAGGGCAGAGGCGATGCAGAAGGCCTCTGATCAAGTGTCCAGTGGCATGTTGTCTGTGATTGGTCGACCTCAAGCTCAGTACAAATATGCCTGTGTCCGAGCTAGAGAGCACTGTGTTACTCTTGGGATCCAAGACCCTGTGTGCTCCATCGCCAACTATCTTTTTCCAGATGGGAGAGTCATAGCTGGACACAAAGAGGTGAAATGTAAAATATAGTGAGCTGTTATAAAAATCTAATATAAATAATATTTGGTTAATTTAACTCTCAAGACCAGAAAAGTGCTTCAACCCTTTACAGGGCGAAAAGCATAAATGATAACCTCTTTTACATTGGTTACAATATTATTATTTTTTCATAAGTCATAAAAGTCTGAAAGTCTTGTAATAATCCCCAGTAACACTCCAGAGTTTTCCCAATTAATATTTAATTAAGTGCCATAAAAAGGATTATAAAACTAAATGCAAAATTTTCTGCAATACAAATCACGTTTTGTTAATCAGCTGAAAAATAATTTGAATAATGCCATTAATGTCAAGCAGATGAAACATGCGCAATGCACGCAAATCATACAGAATGAGAGACGCATGTAATTGTTTGTATAGCACATTTCACACACACTGCTGTATATTTGCACTTTAAATGCGTTTATTTAGGAATAATTGAGTGCTGCTGCAGGAGTTTGCTTTATAGTTTCATTGATAAATTAAAATACTATTAAATTTAAAATATTCGATTGAAGGGAAATAAAACGCTTGTTAAAAATATAATGTAATTATGTGTTAATAACATGTTTATAAAGCAAATATTGTGTGTTATTTTAGGGTGCTTTCACACCTAGACTTTTGTTCCGGAACGTGGCGCGTTTGCCCAGTTAGCGCGGTTCGTTTGGCATATGTGAACAGGGCAATCGCGCTCGGAATCGCGCCAAAGCAATCGCTCCGAGACCGCCTGAATGAGGTGGTCTCGGCTCGATTCAAACGAACCCTGGAGCGGATCGATTGTAGTGAGAAAGCGATACGATCCGAGCCCGGTTATATCACAGTGTTTTATGGATATGTAATAGGCATACGGCTATATGAAGAGAGAATTATGAGTAGATTATATGAGTCATTCCAGACATCCCAAGTCTCCCGGAAGTTCCGGGAGTATCCCGCAAATGCACAGAGACTCCCAGATGCCCGCAAACGAGTAAACGCAAATCTCCCGGAAATCGCGCGTCTTCCTCCCAGTCCTCAAAATACGTCGCGCACCCTTATCATCACCCCTCCCCTCCTCGCTCTTCAGACATGTCGCGCGCACGCTGTCAAACACCACCAAACCACCCCCGACAGCTGAGCGGGACTCTGCTAAATAAACCACGAAACTCTGACCAATGTGAGGAGAGTTTACTCACACGTGACTTGTTTTAGCTATTTTGGTCCATTTAGAAACTTTGCAGTGTGAAAGC
The DNA here is from genome assembly GCA_903798195.1 of Danio kyathit. Lineage (NCBI taxonomy): Eukaryota > Metazoa > Chordata > Actinopteri > Cypriniformes > Danionidae > Danio > Danio kyathit. The sequence continues at coordinate 22,714,860 of LR812522.1, read as the reverse complement.
GAACCGCGCCAACAACAAAGAGCAACAATGTAACAATTTTAATCCCTGTTTCGGAACAACTGAATCGATTCACTGGTGTGAAAGCACCGTTAATCAACTGGTTGCCTATTTTATTCAAATTTTTTTCAGGGCTGCAACAACGAATCGATTACTAGAAGCGTTGGCAATGAATCGTTGTGTCGCTCAACGCGTAGACGTTTGATTATTAAAAAAACTTTAGTTGAGCGCGGAAGGGAGTGAATGCACTCTGCCTCTCTCGCACACTGATGCCAGCAGACTTCGGCACCTCATAGACAAGACGGAGCAAAAAAATGAGCGGAGGTAACGTTAGAGGAAAAATACATGGCGAAGGCAGAGAAATCTGTGCGACCTTAGTCATCCAAGGTGTGGGAGCATTTCATATTAAATAAACAAAAGCAGCATGACATGAAAAATTCTAACTGAGCTTTGGCGCGTTGGCTGGTGCTGGGCCAGAAAAAGAGGTGTCATATTATCACAATTATGCAGTGTTTTTAACCACCCAATGCTTATTTTATGTTTTAGACATGTAAATACACACAAGTACTAGTAAAAATACATACATTTAGAGTTTGTAAAACACACAACGAAAGTCTATGGAAGTCTAACAAACCATTTAAATCTAATTTGCCGATGTGTATTATTCATATCAGATACACGTAGTGAAAGTAACAATAAAGTTCAGTCTATTTATCTCCCCGCTGGCCAGCCACTTGCTTGCATGCATTTTGGGAGTAACTGGTGAATTTACGTGCTCAATCCTGCATGTTCTGCTTTTATGAATGAGGCATACGACCGGACGCAAGTAAACATGGCGATGCCCATCTCACGTCATAGATCAAGATAATTTATACGTTTTTTTAACAACAAAAAACACTCACTTGCATGTTTTTGTGAATTGAAATATCAGGTAGTTGATGACATGATGAGCAAGCATGTGAATATTTTGTATTAAAATGGAAAAGCATAATAAAAGGGATACACCTGTCATACAGCGCTATTGTGGCTGCGGTGTGTCAAGTGACAAACATGACATGTCGCCACGGAATTAAGGGTGAACGTTCTAAAATAAAGATCGCCTAACAAAAACTCACTCCTGGGGCCAGATAGAATCTTTTAAACTCACCAGTGAAAGGGTTAATAACAGTAGTAAAGCAGCGGCGGTATAGTTACTTTGCATTGCCAGACTAAAGACACGTTTTTATTCACTCGCCTTTTTTGGATCATTCATTTTTTAATCTGTTGTCATGTATAGCTGCACTGCAAAAAAAGCTTTTTTTTACTTGTCTCGTTTCCAGTCCATAAATTAAAAAAAATTTAAATCAGGACTAGACGAGAAAAATGGCATGAAAAAATGAAGTGATGCTTAATATTTCTGTTTGAGATTATATCTCATTAAGATTATTTTTCTTACCCCATTGGCAAACAATTTAGCATGTTTTAAGCAAACAAGCACTTAATTTTGAGGTGGGTTTTTTCAGAAAGCAAGACATAATTTCTTATGCTATTTCATGTGTTTAGTATGTGTCTTGATTTAAGATTTTTTTAGACATTTGGATTAAAAACAGGACAAAACTTCTAAGTTTTATTTTATTATTATTATAACAGCTCAGAGATGTTTAAGGACTACATGTGTGTGCACTTTCTATAGAGTTTAGTTCTCTTTTTGAATAAAGGGTTGGAAATGAATGCTTTTCTTTTTTTCGATTCATCGATTAATCAAAAAAAAATCAACAGATTAATTGATTATTAAAATAATTGTTAGTTGCAGCCCTAGTTTTTTTTACAAATGGCATATTTTTTCAATTTCAATTTGCACAATTTGAATTAAAATGGAAATGAAGCTAGTGACAACCTAGGAAGTTTTGGGCATATCTATTTTTTTGCTGTTTACACACATTCACAATAAAAAGGCATTAAAGGTCCAGTAAGATTAAAAAAAGCTTCATGATGTGATAAACTAAACCATATTAGCCTATTTTTTTTTTAAAGGGGAGGGACTACTATATCTCCCACCCTCTTTTCGGGTTTCAGTTGAGATTACGTCAAACATTGAATAAAAATGCGCATTTCAAAGCACTTTATCGGACCTTTAATACATGAATATTCCCATTTAACTATAATTCTCTTACACAGGCTTTGGATTTCCTTCAAGAACGTTCCAGAGAGCTGAATTTCACGAGAACTCGACTGCTGCCGGTCAGCGGGGCCTTTCACACCACACTAATGGAGGCAGCAGTCGAGCCTCTGCGGGACGTCCTCAGAAAGATTGAAGTTCGGCGGCCGGAGATCTCCGTGCATTCCAATGTGGACGGCAAACGTTACATGCACGACAAGCACATACGTAATCAGCTGGCCAAACAACTGGTGTCTCCGGTGAAATGGGAGCAGACGCTGCATGAGATTTACCACAGAGCCCAAGGACAGGATTTTCCTCACACATATGAGGTGGGACCTGGTAGACATTTGGGCTCAATGCTACAGAAGTGCAACATGAAGGCCTTTAAGAACTATACACATATAGATGTCGCAATAGCTGAGGATTGATTTGGTTATGAGCAGTTAAACTGTTATATTTCAGATAAAAATGCCAAAGAAAATAAGCCAAAGCATTTGTTTTTTTTTTAAACATTTTTTATTGCATTTGGTGTTTTGGAAAGTCCAGCTTCTTTTAGTAATATTTTTAGAGGAAGAGGTAATAATTCATTGGCCCAATTTTCCAGAAATAGACCCAACATACAAACAAACAATCAAAAAGAACAGTCTTTAACTTCTTGCAAAAATGTACTTCATTTAAAATAGTTATAAAAGAGAATGCAAAATAAGAGTTTTTTTTTTAAAAAACAAAACAAAATAAAATTAAACAGCATTGGTTAAATTTGAGCCAAAGACCAGCTCTTGACCCCTCTGTCACATTCAGCGTTCATATTCATTCCAGGTTACAAGGAAGATAGACACCGTGACCAGTAGCAAAGCAGATGCCAGGGTGTATGTAGTGCTGCGAGACCAGTCAGAAACATGCAAGTTGGACACCTGAGGAAAGATTGAAAAATACGAGTACTTTTAAAAAGTTGTTTTTCTAGTTGTATAACACAGATTTACTTAACTATCAGGGCTGCCATATGCATTTATGAGTTATACACTTCTAGAAATACAGTTTATAAATACAGTTTTCTAGCTAACAATCACACTAAAAGTTTGTATTCAATTAGATATTGTGCTTTGTGAGTTTTTTTAAGAAAAAGAATGAAAAAATAGTGGAAATACTGATCAAAATGGATTTTTCGGTGTTAAAGAGAAAAATATTTTTTTATTTAGCAACAATAAAGTGATCAGATGTGATGGTAAGAACATTTATAATCAAGCTGTTGGCTCTTCGCCTAAAGAAACAACAATCAACAAACATTGTAGCAAAGCTAAAATCTTACAATTCAGTTCTTACAAAACCTGAGGAGATCTCAGAAAAATTTGCTGACTTTTATATATCGTTGTATAAAAATAATGACACATGCTCAGATGATCAGAAAATGAAGCATTTTTGGATAGTATACAGCTGCCACAATTGACGGAATCTATGAGATCCGAATTGGAAAAAAACAATCTCAGAGACATTAATCTCAAATCTTAAAAATAGCAAAAGTCCCGGTCCAGATGATTTCTCAAATGAATTCTATAAGGCTTTTAAGGACACCATTACTCCATTATTAGTTAATGCTTACTACTCAACCTTCGATATAGGTACTATGGCCCCTTCTTGGAATGACGCAACAATAGTGGTCATTCATAAAGAAGGTAAAGAACATTTATGTTACAAAATAGTTCTTTTGATCAAAGAAATAATAATAATAATAATTATTAGAATTATTACTAGTGTTATTATTATTATTATTATTATTAATTTTTTAAAAAAATCAACTATGTTATAACAGTAATAAATAGCATCGTTTTTCCTGCATTTTTTTATCAAGTAAGTGCAGAAAAAAAAAACATACCAACTGCTGTACACTGTGTTGCAGCCTGTATAACCAAATGAGCTTTTTTTTCATTGGCCTGAGACTGATACATGTCCCAATCTATTTTCAGACACAAAATAAACATTGTCCTTACCCAGGCTGCCCACTTTCTAGCCTCCTGACAGCCATTTTGAAGCTGTGGAAGCAGCCAGGATGTCCTGAACATCGGCATAATCTTAGACCCCCAAAGATTGGCGAGGATTCTTCTTAAAACATTAAAAGAAATTCACACTCAATTAATACTGTCATATGCATTGCTTTAGACACATTTATGTGATCGTAAACTCACCCAGAGAACACTCTCCTACTTAGGACATAAGGATAAATCCCAAAATTCAGGTTCTGCCATGGGACAGGCGGGTGTTGGCGCCATTTATAGTCCATTTCGTCCCCTATTTGAGCCAGCTGTCGTCCGATAATCTGGGTGACTCTGATATTTGGATAAAAAAAAAACAGTTATTGTAGAAATAGTTTGATTATTAGTTCATTCATATCATTTCTATTTTCCAATATAAAATTTCTATTAAACTAGTGCTGTTATGTATACATTAATATTTTATTTTTATAAATATTTATTTATGAATTTTTTAAACGTGTTTAAACTCATTTTAATCTGTTTTTAATCCTTTTTGTTATTCGTTGTCTTTATATCATGTTTCTTATATACATGTTATATATTTTTTATTTTATTTTATTTATTTATTTTATTTGTTTGATAGAGAGTAAATATATACAGTACACACAGTAAATATTATATAAATACAAACTACTTTTTGGGGATGCAATTAAGGTAATAAATCTTTCGACAGAATTGATCTAAACAAACAATTACCTCATATTGAATGCATAGAGATTACTGTTGTCAACCTCAGCAGGTCCAGCCTGCAGGGATGTGGCGTTTTTCTGCTGTCTAGTTTCTTCCACCATTGTGTCCTGCAAGGTGTGAGATCATATTGATGAAACTAATTCATCCATTCTTTTGCCTACTGTATATTCCACTTCTCCACTTCCTTTCTCAGCTGCGGTTCTTGATTTTGTTTGTGTGGAGGAAGAGGACTTTGTTATTTCGCCCTGCCCTCTTTTTTTTGGTGCCTCACGTGACTTAATATTTTTTCAACTAACTAGTATCGCTCTGTAAACACACAGAGCACGTGATCTGAGGACTCTGGGTGTGGCTTTTTTGTGTCTGTTGCTGCCATAGTGTTCCAACATGACATCATCTCTCATACAATGGAGTTTTGAAAAACACCTGCAGCCATAAACACAACTTCCTGCAATGCTAGAGGACTCTGGTCTCTGTGGAATTAAAAAGAGGAAGGACGTACACACAGCTCAGAATTCTCTAGAAAGATGACTCAGTCCTTACCGTCGGCCTTACTTTCACTATTGTGATGATTAAAATGCATCTCGGTTATTGATAGTGTAAATAGTGCGTTTATGGTTCATGGGGGTGTAGCAAATAAAAAAAAAAACGCTTTTATTCTCCTTCATGTGACTGTTGAAAACATCAGGTCTAATGCAAATCTTCATTCAAATCAGCCAAACTGCTAAAAGCTGGAGTGTTTTTCTGGACTATTACATTAAATGTCGAAGAAAAAGTTAGTTTGTTTAATGAATGTTGTGTTGTTAATCAACACAAATAGTATTGTGTCAAAATAAACCGTGACGCAGAATTGTTTCGGAGAGCTCGATGAGTTCTGAGATCAGAAGATCTAACTTGATTACTTTCACTTAAAGTCTTTTCAGCATCTGATGTTTATCTAAACATTTTTTTATTTTATTTAAATAGAAGTTCATCTTTAGATACCAAGAAAGTTCTGTTTTTACATTTTTTTTCCAAAGGCATGCCACTTAAATAATATCTTTACTAAGATAAAACATTAATATATTACAAAAAATCCTGTTTCTATCTTCAACGTACATGTATTTACAGTCAGCAGTGTTTCCATTTTGCTTGATAACAAAGGACAGGTGTATAATGGAAAACAAAAGCAAGATCATACCTTGTTTGTAGATTAAAACGGACGCCGCCCTGCAACATTTCAACATAGAAGTTTGTGTTAAAGAAAGCTTGATGAAAATACGAATGATGAAAAATTAAATGAATGAGTATTTTGGGTAACTTACAGCAGCGTCCTTTAATCTGCGTGTGTTGCTGTGATGTGTCTCAGTACAGTGATTACCTACAGCCACGCCTGCAGCGTTTACATTCAGGAAGAAGCTGCTGCTGTCGCTTTTTTTCTGACCTGTAGAGGACAGTAAAGCAGCTGAGAGCACTGCATTTGTTCATTACTTACACTCTCTTATGGGTTCGTTATCTCATATCAGGCCTGTAGCCAGCCTGGTGAAAGGGGTGGTTCTTTTTTCATTTTTTTGCCTCATTTTCTGTTTAATTATGAGGTTTAAATACTGCATTTCAGTGACATATTAAGCACTCTTTTTAGCTGAATTAGCTTGTCAGATTGTCATCCTAACCACACGTTTTGATGTACCAAAAACATTATCTAAAGATAAAGGATTTTTTTTTTTTTTTAAACAAATTTATCACATTATATATCATTAGAAAATAAACGGAAGCTGTTTAAGTTTTAAATTAAAAACTGTAACCTATTGTCATTTATTAGGCAAATAGCAAACTGGCCAGCACATTCTACCTTCCTCTATCAGAATTTGGACATTTGAATAAAAATATTTATTAAAACATTATAATAATAATAATAATAATTCTAAATCTATTTAATCATTTAATCTATAAATCTATTTATTCATTTTTCTTTGGGTTAGTCCCTTATTTATCAGGGGTTGCCACAGTGAAATGAATCGCCAACTATTCCGGCATATATTTTACCCTTCCAGCCAGATTTTTCTTGTAAAAAAAAAAAGGTACATTTGAAAAATCATGGATAACAACATTAGCCAAATTATTATTTAAATTAATTGTAATATGGGTTGTATTTGGTGCTTTACATCTTTTAATGATCAGTTTTTGTTTCAAAAATTAGGTCTAAGATTTACAGTTAAAGTCACTTGTAAAATGGTTTCTCTATTTAAAAACACTACAGTTGCGAAAGATGGCTTTACTTGGTCTTAAGCCTTTTTCGATGTTTTTCCTAAATTTATGATGGCATAGCAAACTAAATAGGATAAATGAGCTCATGTATGGGACAGATTCTGGACCCTTGTCAGTGAGGGGTGGGTCTTTCGAACCACCCGAACCCCCATGGCTACGGGCCTGCACGTGTGATGGATACAGAAGACTTCTCAAAACTCTGATGTTTTTTTATCTCCTGTCAGTCTCTGGTAAGTAAATATTCTTGAAAATGTACTTGATATTTGTCTGTGGGTGTTTGAAAGGCAATCATAATGGCCAGTTGTATTTTGTTTGTCTTTTATATGCAAAAAATAATGTCTATCATATTTTAGCATGATTTATAGAATAATTGTTTGATGACATATTAAAAGATTCACAGTCCAGACCAATAGACGGATTAATTGTCATTTTTAACCCTTATTTTTTTGCAATGCTTCAAACTGGTAACAAATATTTAAGAACATATATATTTAACAAGTACTATGTTCAATTTCATGTACCTCTGTACACTGTTAAGAATTTGTGTAAGTTACACCGTATTTAAGTGCAATATGAACTGTATTTTACTGTAGGGCAGTTGTATGTTACTGTATTGCAAAGCATTGTGAAAATAACTGTATATTTTACAGTAAATATATACATATAATTCTGTAAATGCAAGCGTTATGGTGCTGTAAATGCAAATACAGTATTTTTGCTGTAATTGATTTACAGTAAATTACTGTCAAACTGCTGTCGAAGTTACTGTAAATCCTACAGGAAAGTGTTAATAGTGTGTTACACCGAATAACAGTGGAGCATTATTTCACACATATTTTGACAATAAAAATAAAAATTTGCGTACATAAAACCACCAAAAAAAGTGAGACACAGACATATATAGCAATAATATTAATTAGCGAACATATTTATGAACACTGTCATAAGAAATAACACAAATATTGTAACTGAATCAATAGTCTTTATGAATTCATGTTTTTATATTCCAATTTTTGAACCAGCACATTCAATTTCGCCTTGAAGTGACTTTTGTTTTGAAAACAGTGTGCGACTTTTGTTTTGAAGTGTACAAACCGGAAGCGTTGTTGAACGTTCCCTTCACACAGTTATGGACCATAGTGGTAAGGAGGGAAATTTCATAGTTTACAATCATAGCTTTATTTTTTAACTTAAAATGTGTTTCATATAAGCTGATAGTAACTGCGCCGGGCGATTACATATGTTTGAGGTTAGGCAAACGAGCTAGCTCAATTTGTGTGTCTAGTTTAAGCCTTTTCCGAAATCAGCATCGGCCTCTGTGTCAATGTGGCGTTCATCTTTCTGTGGCCGTTTAATCGCGTTTGTTGAGTCTGTTAAATAAAGTCTGCAGCGAAATATAGATCAGAGTGTGATAAAGCGTGCATACTGCTTGATTATTTAACCTAATCTTATGTTTAAATAAATGGTACCATATATATGCTTGCTATAATGCTAACTGCTAACTTCAGATCGTTCACATCAGGATTTACACCAATATCAAGATTTCGTTATGCACAAATGTTTGTTTCTGATGCGTTACATTATGATGGGTTAAAACTACTTTTTTATGTATTGTGGAAAGACTAGGGTATAAAAACAACTTGTTTTACCATACTCTCCCAGATAATTGATAACATTAAGAATTGCAGACATATTTGTATACATTTTTATAAAGTGTTTTGTTTAGGTATGCAAATGAGACACTTTGCATACATTTCTAGCACAAAACATGATGTCAGTTTAAAAAATCCCATTTCATTCATTTATTTTGACATAAGAGATTGTGGGAATCTTGTTACTCTATAGTTTGGAAAATATTGTGAATAGCCAGAAAATATGTTTTCACGTTTGTTTGCATAATGAAATGTATATTATGTGTTGTGATTTAAAACCGCAGACAAAGTTTGATTAAAAGTGAAAAGAAATATATGTGTTTTCTTTACATTAGAATGAAAATAGTGGTTATGAAAAGCACAAAATCATATTATTGACAAAATTATAAGTGCCTAAAATCTTACTGAAATATAAATTTGTGCTTTTTTTTTCCCCATGCAGACAATGATATGCAGGGTACGGATGGGCCGTTAGGTGGTCCTGATGTCAGGAGGAGGATCCCAATCAAACTTCTTCCAAAGCAGGCCAGAAATAAACCTGCCCCACGGCCCCAGAGACCAGTGGGACGGTTACCATCCAAAAGCCATTCTGCAGAGGAAGGTATTGTGGCTGAATAACAGTCCTCATTTTATCAAGAACATTTTGAAGTGTTATGTTGCCTGGCTTGCTTTCTGATCCCTGTTTCTGCTAAAAGGTTTTAACTTCAAGAAGGAGGATCGGTTTGATTGTGGTGTCAAATCAGGAGATGCTTTTGCAAGCCAGCGTCGCTTCCCACAGCAGCTTTACTGGGATTACAAGGTAAAAAAATGGATACTAAAAACAATCTTTTTTTTTGTATATCATTCTATTAATATATTTTATTTATGTACTTTAAAATGTAAATAATTTTTTTAGGAAAATTTGAATAATTATGTAATAAATGCTTAAATCTTATGTATTCAATACACACCCTCAAATAAAACAGTTTGAAACTAGTTTAAATAGTTAAAAGAATGTATATGCACAAATTTGTTTATATAAACTTGTAGTTATAGATCAATAAAAGTATATACATATACTGATGGCTGGCTGTGCTAATTTGTTTACAGAACAAACAAAATTGAGAGAAAGGTTTAGAAATTTCTCCTCGTTTATAGTGTTTGAGTAAATTGTGATTTCTGTCTGTTTTTTGTGTGTAAAGTGCCATGTTTTCAGATGTGTTATACATTTTAAGACGACACAATTCTACTGTTTTAACTTCAATACTTAGATGGTCATTTTTGAATTGCTGTAATAATAGTTTGCTGCTTTCTTTTTTTAAGCTAAACTTGATCGGTGAAAAGGACGAGACGCCTGTTCATTTCTGTGACAAATGTGGACTGCCAATTAAAACATACGGCCGCATGGTGAGAACAGTTGCATGAAGTGAATGCATGTAGATTTTAGTTGATGTGAATTAATACTGTCAGGACTTGTTACGATTATTTCTTTTAACATGTTAATTGTATTTCTTTGCAGATCCCATGTAAGCACGTTTTCTGCTATGACTGTGCTTTACATCATGAGAGGAAGGGTGATAAGATGTGTCCAGGGTAAGAATAATGCACAGTTTTTGTCTTCTACAGCTCTTGAACAGAACATTGGCTTGGATGCATGTAAATATATAGTGGGATACCTCCAATACAAAATTAGAAGCTTTAAAAAATGTACTAAAACTCCATGTTTTTGAGCATTGCCGCAATCAAAATGCTTAATCATTTTTAGATTTATTCAATTAAATTAATCACCTTAAACATTTTGTATTCTATATTTCACAACAAAAAATTGAAAGTCACCAAGAATTTTGATTTGCCTGGAATATGTTAGTCTCGCGCTATTATGCTTAATATCAAAAATTTCATATAGAAATTGTATACCTTTTAAAAATAACATTTTTACATCCGCCAATATAAAATAAATTAGTTGACATCACTTTGCACTTCAATTAAATAATCTAGAATCTTAAGCATTATGCCCTCTACAAGTTGATCAATCAGTTACTTGTTCCAACCTGTCTTGTTTATTGTATAGGGGTTAACAATTCAAATAATCTAGATATGCTTTCCATGATTGAAATGTGATTTTAACATTAAAAATTCTCAAAAATTCTAGATTTGAAAAGATATTTTACTGACTTTTCTTCTGCATTGTCTTCTGTTTTTAGTCTAAACATGTACAGCTGTACAGACCCGGTCCAGCGAATTGAGCAGTGCCAGCGTGGCTCTCTCTACATGTGCAGTATTGTTCAGGGTTGCAAACGGACCTATCTGTCCCAGAGGGACCTGCAGGCTCACATCAACCACCGGCACATGCGCTCTGGCAAGAGCTCCAGCAGCCGCTCTGACTCTCTCCACCTTCCTCCCTCCTCTGAAGTGTCCGATCGCTTCCGCGTACCTCCACCTCACCTGCCCAAACCCCACGTACTCATCCCTCCACCTCTAGGCCATCCCGGACACGATCCATACGGCCCACCTCCTTCTTCTGCTCATGATGACCTAAGACCTCAAGGACAACCACCTGGAGACATGGGCCCATCCCGGTCCCTCTCACAGGAGACTTTCCGAATCTCAACTGTCACCACTCGAAAACACAGCAACCTCATCACTGTTCCTATCCAGGATGATTCCGGCTCCGGACCATCCCGAGACCCACTCTCTCAACCCGGAAATCCTCCCCCACCTCATCATCATCCTGGAGACTATCCGGGTCAGCCTGTTGTGACCCATCCACACCACATGATGGCGCCACCTCAGCAGCATTACGGCCCGCCTCCACCACCTCCACCCATCAGTCACCCCATGCCACACCCGGGACAAGGCTCCAACACACCCCATATGGTCTTTAATCAAGCCCCTCCCCCTCTATCATCAGTCCCACCTCCGATAACCCCACCCCCCGGACACCTCATTGGTCAGATGCCACCATTTATGAACCATCCTCCACCCGGGCCACCCCCACAGCATGGCGGACCCCCAGTTAATGCCCCGCCACCCCATCATTACAACCCTCAGTTTGCAGAGGACAAGAGCACACTCAGCCCGCCGTTCAACCAGCCAGGAGGGTTGAGTCCTGGGATGTGGCCAGCCCCCAGAGGCCCCCCGCCACGAATGCAGGGTCCACCTCCGCAGGGACAGATGCCGGGGCCCCATCACCCAGATCAGGGCAGATACAGACCGTATTACCAGTAATAATGTGTATTTGACTTTCTTTTTCTTTGATGTTGCCGAATAAAGTGATTTAGTTTGTCAAGCTGGCAGGGATTCGATTGCATATTTTATAGTCTGAAAACTATTAACTGTATAGCAAAGATCAGTACTTACTGAATGGTGTTTTAAGAATCTTGTCATCGTCAGATATTCAAACATTTACTTTTTAATAATCGAGCCCATACATGCTGCATTTTTAGGGGCTTTTGTTGATTGTTGAATGTGGTGTTTCTTGAATGTATTCAAAATTAAATGTACAAATTCAATCTGCTTCTATTGTGTTATGTATCTGATATCTGACTTAATGGTTTAAATGTGTCTTTTTAAATAATAATAGTATATAAATAATTACACTCATTTAAAAAGAATATATCAGTGTGATGTATTATATCTTACACAAAGATAAGCTTTGAGTTTGTAAACTTTTTAACTCAACAGGTAAGTAATGAACATGAGTATCTACACATCTGTGGGTCAGAGACTGGGTTCCAACATCAAAATATTAGAATGGCAATACACCTTACTTATTATTTTGTACAATGATTAATTTTTCAACTAGCTGTTGTGTTACATTATTATCCTTTATTCGACTTAGTCTACAGAGATAATCTTTCAAAATATAAAGTTTAGTATGATTATACAGTTGAAGAAGTGAGAATTATTAGCCCCCCCTGAATTATCAGCAACTGATTTATTTTATCTTTATGATGATGACATTAAATAATATTTGACTAGATATTTTTCAAGACACTTCTATACAGCTTAAAGTGACATTTAAAGGCTTAACTAGGTTAATAGGCAGGTTAGGGTAATAAGGCAAGTTATTGTATTAACGATGGTTTGTTCTGTAGACTATCAAAAATAATATATAGCTTAAAGGGGCTAATAATTTTGACCTTAAAATGATTTTTAAAAACTGCTTTTATTCTAGCCGAAATAAAAGAAATAGGACTTTCTGCAGAAGAAAAAAAAATATTATCAGACATACTGTGAACATTTTCTTGCTCTGTTAAACATCATTTGGGAAAATTTTTTTTTTTAAAAATTTAAAGGGGGGCTAAGTTAATAATTCTGACTTCAACTGTATAGTAAGTAAACGAATAAGGATGTTTCTGTTTTTCATTTAAGTTAAATGCTGATCACTCATTTCAAATGTAGATCTCTGATTTGGCTATATCCTACCTTATCTGTGCTATGATATACATTGTCTAATAATATAACAAGCAGACAATACATTGTTTTTTTCTTCAGTTTTATAAAACAAGCATTCATTTTAAAATACATTTATTTACATTGACATGTTTTTAAAAACTTTATTACAAAATTCTTCAAGGAGAGACAAATAAGTAGGTCATGAATGAATAAACTTGACACAAAAAAGTACATAAATATTTAAATGTAGGAAGTAACAACCACTGCAACATGATTTTGTTTCTTTAGTAAATATGTGGACTACAGGAAGCGAGCAATTTATCATTTCGGTAAGTAGCCTATGTTTGGTAACGTGTCTTCATTGAGTCGGAATTAGCATACTAGCACGCTAGTTAGTGAGGTCCTGAAAACACGTTTCTTGCAATAAAAAATAAAATACCGTTTGTTTACATTTATTTTTCTGTCTGCCCAAAGGACTAGGATCACCTCTATGGGTAGACTTTGCTTAAAAGGTAAGAAATTATCATAAGTTAATTATATTCATAATATCAAAATGTCTGATTGTTTGTCCACCTGTCACTAAACCGCAAACAAGCCTAATTCATAAGTTCACTAACCAGTAAACATGGTAACAATGTTGCTTCTGTGAAGTAAAACAGTATAGCCAGACTGAAATAATTGTTTATATAATGTGCAGTGAAATCCTCTCAGCCCATAACCATTCCATGTGATTTAAACAGTATTTCAGCAAGGTTTTCTGTTCCTCATCACACAGTTAAACTGTCTCTCTGGATGACTTCATAGTTTATGTTTATATCCTGCAAACATCATACACAGATACACACAAATGGTTCAGTATGGACCACAGAAACTGCTTGTTGTAAATTTAGGTTATGTCAAAATATTTAATCAGCATTAATCTACCTTTTCTAGTTCTCCGTGATCTGGATGCGTCTCCAGAATGTGCAACATGGCATCATGAAGTGTGGGGTAAAAGATGGAAGTTTTAATTTCGTCATCAAAAAATGTACATTGTCGAAGCTTCTCCATGATGTACACTGTGACAAAAGCAGAAGGGGTCAGAAGGTCTGCCAAAAATTCTACCGTTTTATTCACCCTACACTTGTTAAACACAGAAGAAGAGGTTTTAAACAATGTAAGCCATTGACTTTTATAGCTCTACTATGGATGTAAGTGTAAATACAGCTTTCCAACATTCTTAAAATGTTTTCTTTTGTATTCAACAGGTAAAAGACACTCATAAATATTTGAAACCTCTTGAGGATGTTTAAATCGATTTTCAGTTTTGGGTGATTTTGAAGACCTTTTGAAATCAAAATGCAGGTAATAAAAATATTTTTTTTTACCATCACATGAAACTATGTAGACGTCCATCTCGATTCGTGTAAACTCTTTCAAGGTCTGTAAAGATAAAACATACCTCAAAAATGCAGTTTGAAATTTTAATACATTTCTGACCATGCCCATGAATGCTGGACCTAAATATAGTGTACATTTACAGTGTAATATGTCTCAGATTTTAGTGTTTTACCGCTTTAAGACCCTTGAGTGCAGATACATCGATGAAGGAGACGGCAGAGAAATCCAGGATCAAACTGTGAATGTTGACCGGAGGGACGGAGATGTTGACAGGCAGTTGTGAGTTCCAGTTCACCTGGATTGGGAGATCTGAGAAGTCTATGGGCTGGTCAAGATCCTCCGTACTGCTGTCTGAATTGTCAACTGATGGCTCTCTTAGTACAAGGCCTCTCTGGATCAAGAAGAATGTAAGTTTTGTTACTGCTTTCTTGTCACAGAAGAACAGCTCAGTTTTTCCTCTGTTATTAGACTGACGTTATTTAGTACCATTTAAGGCCCAAGGTGTTTTTTTACATGCATTTTTCATTTCTCTTTGTTATTTGGGCTTATTGGAACCTAATTAGAATGAAAATCTAAGTATCATCTTTTGATATGATGTACTTATAGAGAAAAATGATGTTCATATATGTGGACTCGTGTTCCGAATTTACATAAAACACTTTTTCCCCTAATTTTCTTTTATGCATATTTAACATAGATTTTTTTTTGAGCTTACTTTGATTATCAGAGAGTAAAAACAACATTTTTTTCCCATTTTGAACAGTTAAAAATAGGGTTTGGGACATTTCATATGCTGCAAAACAGTTGCAGGATGACACTGTTTGTCTGTAACAAAATATAAAACATTCAAAGTATTTTAAATAGCCACTTAAGAGCTAAAAATGTGCTGTCCACGTATGTGGACACTCAAGCCCTAGGAGATTAAACATTAATATTAAACATATTAAATTAAACCACATAATCTGTAGAATAAAGTTGCCCTTATTATCCTGCACAATTAATTACATTTAATTCCGTGTATAGGAAAATATAGTTGTCGTTATTAATTTAGCCAATTAATGCTAAAAATAAGATAAGGTCATTTAGTGTTTCTATTTATCTTGTCCAACTATTGAATTAAATTCTGTTTTTTAAAATATCTTAAGTAACAAATTCAGTGTGTTAAATGTTTAGCTGTTATTATATTAAATAATATATAAAATAAATTATTATTTTCTATGTAAAATATATTATTATAAATTAATATTATTAATTTTGAGTATGCATGTAGAAAACACACTCTTTCTTCTCTCTGACACTTTAACCGACACTTGCAGCAGTTTTTTTGCACATTTGCACCAGACACATTTTTCCAATCACAATCAAAATCACACAAAAAAAACATGGTGCATTTGTGATCTGTTCTTCACACAGGTGAGTGGGCTTGGCAAACCACCTGTAGAAACACCCTCATTTATTAGCATACTTACATCTGACACCTCTAGATCTCCATTGCACAACATTTTTCTGATCTTTCTCAGGGCTTTGTTTCTTTTCTTCAACACTCTCATTGGATTAAAACCCACCTGGAAGACAACAAACATTTAGCGCCGAACTTTAACAAACACCTATAATTTGTTGTAAACATCTGTAAAATAAAAAGAAACTTACTTCTTGAACCAGTTTATCTCTAAAGAAATCGATGTTAGCAAAGAAGATGGGTGAGGGGATTTTAAATATTTTAACACCGTCAGGTTCGTAAATCTGAAATTAAATGAAATCCCATTAAAATAAGCATTTGCAAAATAAATAAAGGAAAGCTATAAAAAAGCGTAAGAGTGGCACTCACAGATATGTAGTCTTTGCGATCCCTGTAGAGGTCAGTTCCTGAAATATTGGCCAGGACAGAACAACGTGGGCTGTTGCATATGAAATATTATCACACTTGGTCAATAAAAAAAAATCACACAAACAAACAATATTCTGCCTGTGCTATGGTTTCATCATGAATCTAGACTTACAATTGAGTCCTGTAGACCACAGTGAACAATTCTGCCCCGATACCCACAGCCAAACCCAGATCCAGACCCAGAAACAGAGACGCCACGAAGGTCACCATCCAGGTCACCTGTGGAAAGAACAAACACATTTTTACTCAGTTTTGTTCTTGCTTTAAAAATGTTCAGACTCAGATCAGCATCCGCTTAGGGGTCAGAGTATAGTTCATCCAATTCTGTCATCATTTTTTACTCATACCGTTTTGTGGTTGTTTCTGTTAAACTCGTTATGAAAGTTTTTAGAGGCCATGCAATATTATATTTTTCTTTTCTTGTGATGATGACTTAATTTTCTCATTATCTCAATATAACAAAAGTAGTTTTTCTTGAGTTTATGACTTTTTTCTACTTATTTGGCATAAGAGGATGTCCTAGACACACATACAATAGCTATTTCATATCACATTATTCGCTGGGATTCAAAGACGAGATTACAACAATTAATTTATTTTCTCATAATCTTAACATAACAAAAAGTTGTTTTCTCGTGATCACAACTTAATTTTCTCATGATTATGAGAAAACAAGAGAGAAAAAAATATAATAACGCATGGCCTCTTAAGACTTCGATAAGATATACTAAAGAAAGTTGAACAAAAACAGCCATAGACTTCTATTGTATTTTTGTCACTGCTATGGATTTCAATGGCTGCATTTTTTCCAACATTCTTCAGAATATATTGTTTTGTTTTCATAAAAATTCAGAACCACTTGAAAGTGAGTAAATTATGAGAGATAATTAGCATTTTTGGGTGAACTATTCCTTTAAGATTATATAAAAACTACTCTAGAGGATTGAGTGATCAAAGATAATTCACAAAATAATCTGTGGTAATGAACACAAAAACTCACAAAATCCGGCCTGTCATTCCTCCATAGAAACGGCAGCTCACTGAACTGCATCAGCATGCCTTTCAGATTGACGATGACCAGAGCGCCCAGAACAGACTGAAAAGAGAAGCATAACTGCCATAATTTGACTTCTTCGTGACTAGAGTGCATAGTTTATATGTATAACGAGTTTAAAGTGACCATTTAAAAAAAATTCCATTTGTTTTGGAGGTCACTTATCAGATTTATACAAGGTCAAAAAACAGTTTCATTTTCTTTTTAAATCTTTTATAAAGTATGTTAGGCATCGCTGTAAATAACTTAAGTTTTATTCAATGATCAAGGGTCTCATTTATAAAACTGTGCAGAAACCTTCCTAAAAGAGAATGGCTAATGGCTAAATTATGACGATTTATAGCAGTTGAATATTTAAAAGTTAAATATGCTTACTTTTACTTACATCGGCGCACGTTTCCTCTTCAAGTTTGTTTTTTATAAATCACAACCTTAACTTGGAAAGTGGTTTATCCACATTTTTCACCTGTTTTCCGTGTAAGCACTTTTATAAATGAGACCCTGGGTCTCTTTAAACACTGCTTCAAACAAAGTGTCTTTAAGACATGTCAACACACAAACCAAACTTTTCCAGGCCTCAGCTACAACTACACTGGAATTGTTTTAAATAGTTCATGCATTAAATGTTTGAGTCAAATTATCAAAACCGTTTACAGTAGCAACAACATATAGTTGAAGTCAAAATTATTAGCCCTCCTGTGAAATAATTTTTCCCAAATGATGTTTAACAGAGCAAGGAATTTTTTCAGTATTTCTTATAATATTTTTTCTTCTGGAGAAAATTTCATTTGTTTAATTTCAACCAGAATAAAAGCAGTTTTAAGTTTTTTAGCTATATTTTTTTGATTGTTTACAGAACAAACCATCGTTATACAATGATTTGCCTAAATACCCTAACTTGCCTAATTAAGCCTTTAAATGTCACTTTAAGCTTAATACTTGAAAAATATCTAATAAAATATTATTTACTGTCATCATGGCAAAGATAAAACTATTATGTTAAGAAATATGTTGGAAAACCGAAATTGGGGGAAAACATTTACGGGGGCTAATAATTCAGGAGGGCTAATAATTGTGATTTAACTTGATGTTTTAAGTCAGTTTAATGTAACGTAAGTTAAAACCTAACTTTTAAACACCCTACATGAAAATTACTACCTAAAATAGCATAATAGCGTCATTGTAAATGACCACATTCAGTTTGTTTCTGTGCACAAAATAAAAAGATTCTCACCCTGGGTAGCGGCTCGAGTAGAAATCCTACTCCAACTATCACAATCATTACCATCATGGCTGAAAGAACTCCAGCTATCTGCAAAGAAGGGTTATAAAACCAAAATGAATCATTCCTTCTTTGCTTTCTTATAGTCAAACAGAGGAACTGCATGAAAGAGAGAGTTTCACCTGCGTCTTTCCTCCTGTACTCTCCTGTATTGCTGTCCTAGAAAGTGCTGTGCTTGCGGCGAAAGAGCGAAAAGATGCTCCAAACATGTTACTCACTCCAAAGGCAATGAGCTCCTGGTACATACAGGTGAGTGTTTACAAATGTGTTCATTTTTAATATGCATCACTTTTCAGAATATGCTTTGTTTGCTCACCTGGTTTCCGTCAATCGTGTAGTCGTGTTTGACCGAGTAGACTTTAGCTACTGAGAAAGCCACAGCAAATCCTACTATGGCCATAGGAAAAGCCTCCACTGCAGTCTCCTCAATGACTTCCAGGTTTGGAGCAACTGGAGATTCATATCTATATGATAAAAATAGTAATATGTTTAGAATTTTATATAATATACAGTGCTCAACTTAAATGAGTAAACTCTATTTTGAAAATAAATATTTGTATCCATTTTTCAGTGAATATTTTAATATATTATGGTGCATTTGAACAAAACAGATTTATTTAACAGATATATTTATTAAAATAATATTTTAGTCACTTAACATCTTTAGAAATAGAAATATAATGTATTTAAATCCATGTGGCATATTGGGGAAAAAAATTACAAACTGCAAAATGTCAATAAAATTTTTTGTTTCTTTTTGTAATTTTTTATTTAATATTTTTCCTTAACATATAAATTTGGGTTTACGAATTTGGGACCATTATCATAAATTGCTTTGTTGGATTAGCTCCAGATTTGGATTCAGTGCTGACTAATTTAGTGTATATGCATGAATATAATATTGTAAAGTTTCCTTTAGTAAATATTAATTTTAATGAGAGATTTGTGTGGGGTGTACTCATATGTTAAGCACTGCATGTGCAATTCTGTGTAGATGACTGAACAACTGTAATCGAATATTGTTAACTAATTCCGTTTATTTTAAATGTTTTCTAGACCTACACGTTTTAGGTAATGTAATCGGATTACTTTTGATCTAATTTATCTCATTTACTGTAGGATGGATTGTTTTGTCCTGTATTGAACTCAAACGTAATAATGAAGTACGTTTGAAATTTATCAGTTCAGTCATAATAATGTGACATTAAAACAAACAATCAAAATAAAATTGCATAATATTTTATCAGAACGAATCAGAGAACCAGGAGTATGCCAGTGTGATATTGAATTATTTAAATCCCAATGTTCAGCCTGACAAAAAAATTAAGAGAAATTCCAGCGTTATGGACATTTGCAGTAACAATTCAACAAAAATTCACAAGAAAGTATATGTTAACATTATATTAAAACATCTGTTTATATTTTCCAAAACAACTAACCACAGAGTTATGGGATCAGAAAAATATTAATCTCTAAACATGTTTTTAGATTTTAAATGAGAAAAAACAAACATGCGTTATGGATGTGAACAAAAAAGTTAGTGAGTTTACAGTTTACAACAAACTGCACAACCCAATAGAAATAACGCTAATTAAAAGGATAGGAATTGATTTCATTTTATTTTGCATTTACGAGGAAAAAGCTTGTTTATGGATGTGAAGCCTCTACGTTATTGTACTATTTATTAATAGACTTGAATATTTTTGCCGTCAACTGTACATACAGCTATAGAAAAAGTATATGAATGTACTATTTATAATCATAATTAAGTAAACATCTAAGAAGAAATCAATATTATTCAGATAACCACGATTACAGATAACCATGATTCTTTCCATTTTTTAAGTTACACCTTTTTTGGTTGAAAATTGGAAGAAATGTTGTCAGACTTACAGATTAGAGACTAGAATTACACAAATATCCAAAACCCATATCTTAAATAATATATCCAAACCCATATCTTAAATAATATATCCAAACCCATATCTTAAATAATATATCCTAACCCATATCTAAAATAATATCCAAAAGCCATAATCTAAAATATTCAACTCGTATCTAAAAGAAAATCAAATGGTCTATTAATTTTTCCAGTATATCAGTATGTTGATTATACATATTTCAGTTTTATATTGTTGGTTTTGTAGATTAGATATTGTTAGATTCTCACCCGTTCACCATCTCCCCAACAATGACCACGTCAAATCGTTCTTCAAAGTTGAATGCGTAAGAGACTCCGCACGCAATAACAGTCTGTTGGATGAATTTAATGAAGTGTTCAAGCTTAATAAAGAAGCAGTGTGGTCATAAATAGTGATTTAACCTACCATGATGACTTCTATAGGTATCGGCACAGGTAGTTTAGACTTGAATCTGTCATTAATCTCCTTCACAATAAGCACCAGTGCCATGATCACAATAGATGTGACCAGGTCAGCCACATTTGTGTTAGTGATTCGGCTAAAAACTTCCATCAAAGTCTGAAATCAAAGACCGGATGTTTGCTTTATCTACTGAACAGTCACAATATACAAGATATTAGTGCATTAGAAAGGAAGCGCTAACTTACATATATGATAGCAAGTGGCCCGTTTATACCTGGAAAATCCAGGCCCAGCACAAACCTTAGCTGGGAAACCAAAATGTGAACAGCGGCTGCGGTGGTGAATCCTGACACCAGAGTTTCTGACAGATACATGACAATGAAGCCCACCTGCAGCAGCCCCATTATAAGCTGAACAAAATATAGAGAGAGATAAATTTGTTTGAGTGAATTAATTTATATTAAATTCTAAAATATGTGAAATATTAAAAATATATGTTCAATATTTTCAGTATTCAAGTTTTTTAAATGTTTATTTGCAAATAACATTTTTTACAAAGAAATATATGATGATTAGTCTCAAAGCTAACCTCATATTTAATATAACTAGGGTATACACTTAAAATACACACATGGAAAGAGTAATAATATTGTATTTTTATTTCAAATATGTTTATGAATCACAATATGAATAAAAAATACAATTAAAATTTTTTAGTTTTTATTTATTTAAAATTATTGTTATAATTTTTAAGAGTAGCACACATTTTACCTCATGCTTCAGCCAGAATCAGAAGAAAATTGTAACATGATCATTTAATTCTGTATAATAATAATAATTATTATTATTATTATTATTATTTTATATGTATTTTTTAAATATATTTTTGTGATGTTCCTTTTAAGGATATGTAATATAAATGTGTCCATGAAGAAAGTTATATTACATTTATATACTTTTTTATTATAAGACTATAAGAATATAGGAGTATTATATTAAAATTGTATAATAATAATACTATTTTGTTGGGGTGAAATGCAACTCATTTAAAAATATATACCTGAAATTCATCAATGAGAAAAAAGAAAAATATGTGTATTTTTAATTAATTTATGGGATAAATGTCAAATAAATGTAATAAGAATAACTGTAAAAACTTTGATTCTTATTTAACCCCGATATTTTTCATAACTTACCTGAAATGCACCCATGAGAAAAGTAACAGAGGAAGCAACTAGAACTCTCTGTTGCTCCAGGCTCAACCCTTCAAATCCAGTGATGTTAACTGAAAGTCCCTCATCAGGCACTAGTCGTGTCACAACAGCGCCCACCATTAGACTCAGAATAGGAAAAGCCCCTAGAACACAATCCAATTACAAAGCACAGCCTTATTCATCCATGTCCAAACCTTCACTCTATTATAAAGTCTAATTAAGCAGTCCTAACTAATTATGTTGCATTGCTCAACATTACACGTACCCACTGAGAGGTGTCTGGAGGTGCCCAAAAAGAAGTAGATTATTGCAGGGAAGAATGCAGTATATAGTCCATATCCCGGAGGTAAAGAGGCCAGCAAAGAAAATGCAAGTCCTGATAAAAAATAAAATAAAATGCAAAAGTGAGGTGTTTATCACTTGCAGAGTTTGCAAAAAATAGTTTTAGCTAAAACTAGCATACAATACCTTGTAGCACTGCCACTAGTCCAGTGCTGATGCCTGAAACAATGTCACCTAGTAGCCATTCTTTGATTTTGTAGTCCTTCATCCATCCAATGAATGGAAAAAGCGAAAGAGCTGTGTTCTTTGCGCGCTTCGCATCACAACTACAACATAAACACAATTTGCTAAAGCTTACTGCACTCAAAAGGTAAATCATAGCAAATTAATTTTGATCCAATGAGATCAGATCACTATAATTTGAATTTTCCAGGCCAGGCTCATTGGAAAAATGTGTCTCAGCCTACATTTTTGTGAAATGTAAAATAAGTTGCTCTGGTTACATTTTGTTGCATGTTTGAGATGAAAAATTCACTAGAGAGCGCTGTCTACATTTTTGTGAACTTGAAAATCGTTATTTAGGAAATGTTTTGTTATACTGTACATGTCCTTCTTTTAGACTTCCAC
This sequence comes from Danio kyathit, assembly GCA_903798195.1. Taxonomy (NCBI): domain Eukaryota; kingdom Metazoa; phylum Chordata; class Actinopteri; order Cypriniformes; family Danionidae; genus Danio; species Danio kyathit. The sequence goes on along the minus strand of LR812522.1, from coordinate 22,691,679 downwards.
AAAGATACCCTTAACCCTTCCCTAAACACAACCAATAGTGTTTTCAAAAGCAAACATTAGAGAAAAGTGCTGTGTGACCACATAGTTTTATCTTGATTTTACATTGCTTTCTTCTCTTTTGTAGAACATCGATTCACCTGACTCAAACCCGAGCTCTCTGCATTACAAGTACAACACTGTACAAACCAAGCATTTTACAGACTGACCCCACCCCATATGGAGATGAACAGGTGAGGCAAATATATTCAATTACAAATCATAGACCTCGTTAAGTTGTTTTGTTGTATTTATTTGATGATGTGCAAAGAATTGCCTGAAAAAAATCCTTTATTTGTTGATAATATGTCCCTCTAAATATAATTAGTGTGATAAGGAACAAAAGTTTTTGGAATCAAACTTTACCGTAGTGTTGGTTAACCGAAAACTGCAAAGTAACTACTAGAAACGGCTAGAATCTAGAAAAAATATGCAAACTGATGTAGGCTGAAGCACATACTTCCATTGAGCTTTTTGTTGAGCCAATTAATCACCTAATTTGATCAACTAGAACATGGGTGACCAACCCTGTTCCTGGAGATCGACCTTCCTGCAGATTTCAGCTCCTACCCTGATCAAACACACCTGAACCAATTAATTAGAACCTGAGGAGCACTTGATAATTACAGGCAGGTGTGTTTGATATGGGCTGCAACTGAAAACTGCAGGAAGGTCGATCTCCAGGAATAGGGTTGAGCACCCCTGAACTAGAATATTCTGGTAACTATTGCCGTTTAAACTTAATGACAACTTCGATTATTATTGTTTTTACATGTAACATGTACTAGATAGGTAAAAAGAGAAGAACTAGCTTTAGTTATTGTTGAGTAAACCAACAAGCATTATAGTTGGTAATAAAGCTGTTCAAAACTCAAAACCTTAATTGAATTTTTTCTAAATCTCCAAACTAACTAAAGATTAAACTCTAAATCTTTCTCTTTTTTAAAAAAAAAACTTAAATTATTTTTATTGGTAACATTTTCTTCTCTTAATGCAATCCCTCATTTGCACAATATCCACACTTTATCTCAATACACATGTCTTACAGATCGAAAGTGGCTGTTATAAATATTCAATAAAATGCTAACAACAAGCAAAACTATATAAACAATCTTTGCTGTTTGAGTCTTACGTGAAATAGTCTTTGAGATGGTGACGTAGTGTTTTGTGCTTCCTGTTGATCCTCTCATGTTGCTCTGCGAAGGAATCCTCTGAAAACAGAGGCCTGACCACCACATAGTGTCTGCCGAAGGGCTGCATCTTCATTAGTTCATTTGCAGAAGCATCTCAAGAGCTTTATATCATCTGCATTGTTTGATGAGAGAGCCGTCATTAGTCTTATCACTATAGTCTGATGGGCTGCCTTTTGTGTGCGTAATCATTGATGGATTTTTATCACTATGATTTTTTTTGAGTCATTCTTCCTTATTCACACGTAGTATAGAGAAGGAAACATAAAATAGAGCTGCGGGGAAAGGGACGTGAATGCACGTGGATTTGTTATGAATTATTTTGCAGACGTCAAAACAGCAGAAAATGATTAGCTTCCTCCATTCAGAGATGGTTTAGTTGTAACAATTTTGACATTTTTTTTTGTGCTGGGCAAAGAATAATCGAATCTAAAATAAAAGTTTGTTTTGATGTAATACATGTGTGTGTGTTATTGATATTTATTATGTATATGTGATACACACACATTCATAGAAACAAAACTATACAAATCAACTTTGTTACATAGATATTTACATTTCTAAATAATTTGTAACATACACATATTTTATATATCTAAATAAAAAATAAACATTTTCTCAAATATATGCATGCCTGTGTGTATTTATATATACATAATAAATATACACAGCACACACACACTTTAATTAGGTCTAAACAAACTTTTATTTTGGATGCGATTAATTGTGATACATTTTTGCTCAGTACTACTTTTTACAGTAGTTCACACCCAGCTTCTTGGGAATGAGAAACGTTATACTCTTCACATTGTTTTTAAATAACTTGGCTTAACAGCCTCCCTAACCTTGATGGGGTTTACAGTACATACATTTCTTGTTTTGTTTTTTTTTCTGTGAATTTCTACATGTAGATTTATAGTTGAAATTGTGGTCCTTGGTGATTCATAAGATGTACGTCAATAGCTATTAGCACTTTGAACCTGAACAAAATATACAGTTGAAGTCATAATTATTAGCCGCCCTTTAATTTTTTTTCTTTTTTTAAATATTTCCCAAATTATGTTTAACAGAGCAGGGAAATTTTCACAGTATGTCTGATAATGTTTTTTCTTCTGGAGAAAGTCTTATTTGTTTTATTTCGGCTAGAATAAAAGCAGTTTTTAATTTTTTAAAAAACATTTTAGGGTCAATATTATTATCCCCTTTAAGCTATTTATTTTTTGATAGTCTACAGAACAAACCATCGTTATACAATAACTTGCCTAATTACCCTAACCTGCCTAGTTAACCTAATTAACCTAGTTAAGTCTTTAAATGTCACTTTAAGCTGTATAGAAGGGTCTTGAAAAATATCTAGTAAAATATTATTTACTGTCATCATGGCAAAGATAAAATAAATCAGTTATTAAAAATGTGTTATTAAAACTATTATGTTTAGAAATGTGTTGAAAAAATCTTTTCTCCATTAAACAGAAATTGGGGAAAAAAATAAACAGGAGGCTAATAATTCTGACTTCTACTGTATACTTAAATTTAGACTGTATATGTTTTTTGTTTACTATCTAAATGCTCATAGCCATCCAGCAAGCTTTTTTTGTGTGTTTAATAAATGTCTAATAGATAGACGGCTTGGCTTAAGCATATTGAGATATTATGGGGCGTCTATTAAATTTTCACTTAAAATCAAAGGCAATGGCCACTTATTGCAATTTTGTGTTTATGAATCAATAAGGACAGCTAAACATCTTCATCTTGAGGGAGAGCCAATTAACAAATTTCACATTAATTGACACCCAAACCTCATTTTGTGACCAATTTATGTGTAAAATCATGGTAGTTCCAAAAGTTTGCCTACGTTTACCTGCTATTATATTTTCTTTTACCAGGTTTTGCTACTACTAAGACTCATGATGACTTAATACCTTTTTTATAAGGCTGTTTACTAAGTCAATAAGTGTGGTTGATATTGTGTGATATGACTCTGCAACTTCCATTTTGTACAGTGTGATTTAATCAAATAGAACTTGTCCCAGGATCAATATTATTTGTTTGTCAAGGAAACACATTCCACAGTCATAGCTGAATCATAATGCTAACTTACACTTGAAATTAGAGAGACGTTATTAGGCTGTTTCGTTGTTCAGCCTAATAAAGCTGTAACCCATAAACGTGATGCTGAAATCTGATTAGTTAATGTGAATGTTGTTCCAATACAGGAAAGGATGCTTTCACTTAATTTATGTCAAGTAATCTTGTTTTACAGCACGTGCTACTGTTTTATTTTCATGTAAGATCATATAATTCAGTGTAGGTTATTGGCCTTTATGATCTTTTCCCTGAAAAGAGTCCTCCTTATTACATACTACTGGTACTTTATAATTAATAGGTGTAAAACTTTTTTGACACTTTGAAATTTGAAATCTTTAATGTAAATAAATACATGAATAATATTTCTGCCGTGTTATTTTTTTGATGATGAAATTATTTTATTGTATTGGAGGAAGTCATGATTATTTTTTTCCTTTAACTAACTAAGCTACAAATAATAAGTTGTTTTTGGTTCTTGCTCTCTCAACTTCCTCAACCATTACTTCCCTTCTCAGACAGATCCTTATAATCATTTACAGCTAAGAATTAGATTTATAACACGTATTACTTCTGTGAAAGTAAATAATTACATCTGCATGTGCAATTGTTTGTAGGCCTGTCACAATATTTCTTTTTTGTGGTACGATATATAGCACCAAAATGTATTGCGATTAACTTATATTATTGTAATTTTAAGTACACTCTTTCAAAAAACGCATAATATTTTATTGTTAAGAATATTTTAATTATAGTCATTTTAACAATTGAATAATTAGGCATCGGAATCAGAATGTGAAGGAAAGAAATAATAATAAATGTTAATAGAAGTGTCTAAGGTAAAAAGAACACCTTATGACACCTCCAACAGAGATAGAGAGGTTGTGTAATCAGCTAAAATGTGGATGGAATTGGTTTTTATGTTATGTTTGGCCGACATATATATACAGTTGAAGTCAGAATTATTAGCCCCCCTTAAATTTTTTTTTTTCTTTTTTAAATATTTCCCAAATGATGTTTAAGAGAGCAAGGAAATTTTCACGGTATGTCTGATAATATTTTTTCTTCTTATTTGTTAATATATGTCTGTTAATATTTTTTCACACGTTTATACTGTCCGAGAAAAGCTGATTTTTTTCCCATTCTGCGTGCAGTATCAAACTCCATTAAAACAACTCTCCTATCAGTCCTTCATATTTGCATGATCCCATCCGGTAGCTCAGAGTGAGTCACGAGGCCTGAATGAAATCTTGCTAAATGAAATTGAAACTCATTTATTAAATTAAAAATGAAATACAAAAAATTACATATATTTGTTTCAGTGTGTGTAAATAAGTTTGAATATATCATGTGAAATTGTACAGGGGAGAAGCCAGTCGGTAGAGTTTATAGCTAAATTTAGCAGTGTTTTCATGTTCTTTATGAATTTATTTAAATAGAAATAAAATACCATTCATTACAATGTTTTGAAAAAGCACCTAAATTGTTTTGTATTTTGTGATTTTTTTTTTTTTTTCTAGTTGAATAAAAATCTATTTTCCATTCATATATTAGCAAATATTTTGCTAATAATTAAAATTATATATAAAAAGATTTGTCCATTCACATAGGCTATTAGCAAAATATTTATCAGTGTTTGCATGTCCATTACAGCGTATAATTAATTGAAATAGAAGTAAAATATCATTCATTACAAGTTGATTTAAAGAAAGCACCTTAGTAGTTTTGGGATTTGTTTTTTTTTCCCAGTTGAATAAAAGACTATTTTCCATTCATATATTTCATCATTGAGGATTTCTTAAAAATAGTGTAAAAATCTCGTCTCGTTCTCGTGAACCCAATCTCGTATCTCGTCTCGTCTCGTGGAGTAGGCATCTCGTCACACCCCTACTAATTACCCTAACCTGCCTAGTTCAAAATATCTAGTCAAATATTATTTACTGTCATCATGGCTAAGATAAAATAAATCAGTTATTAGAAATGAGTTATTAAAACTATTATCTTTAGAAATGTGTTGAAAAAAATCTTCTCTCCATTAAACAGAAATTGGGGGAAAAAATAAACAGGGAACTAATAATTAAGGGGGACAAATAATTCTGACTTCAACTGTATATATTGCATCACTAAAAAGTGATTGCGGACATCTCCATGTGTTGTGCGTTAAGTCGATATATTGTTTATGGTGATTATTATTTTTTGTATACTGGAAGAAAAAAAAAGTCTCAAGTCAAGAAAGACAATGTACATTTTGGAAAACAGTCTTTCTCTATTTCAGAATAAAAATAGTCCACATAAAAATACATACTATTTAAAAAGGAAAATGTACATGTACAAAAGGCACTGACGGCGAACGGATAAGAGTTCACCACAAATCAATAAATTAGGGACATGACACATTGACAATCTAACTCATTTGGCATGCAGCACAGTTTACAGAATACAAAACTGCTATGTGCTAAATCATCACTGCTAGTTCATTCTTATATACTGTACATTGGGTTCAAAATTCTACATGATGTTTTCATTTCAGAACCTTGTCTCTGGTTTGGGGTCTGTTTCCTCTTCTATTTTCATGTCCTGCAGAAAAAACAAACAAGTATTTTATTGTTCGTTAAAATAATATGTTTTTCCTACATCTCATGATATATTGTGTGAATTATGGGAGTAAATTCCTTTAAAGTCCATGTGAAATTAAACTTTACAGTGTTTATTTTGCTAGCACACATAAGTCACGTTTCCATCCACCTATTTTTATGCGCATTTTTAAATGTGCATAAAAAACATATGTGCAAAACTGAGTAGGATAAACTTTTTATATGATAAGATGCGCATAAACTATGATGGAAACACTTTTAACGAACAAATTCCAGTATGCACATTAAAAACAAGTCATGTGATTTTGTCATAAGAGATCATGTGATGGTAAAAATGTGTGTGAATGGATAAACCAGCAGGCTGAGCACATTGTAAAACATCTGAAATGTTGTTTTGATCATTCTAAAGCACCTTAACCATTTCAGTATTAGAGGTATTATATTATTAATTACTTCCAGAACTGTCAAGAGCGTCTGTCCTCCACATCTGACGGCTTCAAACGCCACCACGTGTTCATTGCGTGTCGGCATACTGCCTTCTGAGGCGCAAGTAATTTTTTAAATAAAGAAAAGATTGATGCAGATTCTTCTACCACAGCAGATTCTGTATTTACTGTTGATATTTGGCGTCAGTTAAACAGGAAGTGATGATTTTTTTCCTCTTTGACTACTTGGATAGAAACGCTGCTTTTTTTGCACGTCTTTTATGCGATATTCCAATTATGCGCATACATTTAATTCGCATCTTTGGATGGAAACATAAATATTGTTATACTTTAGGTGAACAATTAATCAGTGCAAGTTAATCCACTGAAAAATAAATGTCTATTTTGGTAATCTTCAAAGTCTGACCATTTACTTCTGCATTTAGAGTGGCGGTCCTTCTCTATTGACGTCAGCCACGATATTGTTAAACACGCCTCTCTTACCGTTAGTTTGCTATGAGGGAATGATTCACAAAAAGAAAGCCCTGACCCTACTCAATATTCTGTTTCAGTTGAAAGTACATTGACATACTGAAAAAATATCTCAGCAACTAACCGTAAACTGCATTTACACAGACTTTAAACTCTAAACAATGAGTAAATTAAAAGATAAAGATAAAATGATCATTATTTTCCTCACATTTTATCCACTGAATATTAAAAGACAGCTAATTATATTTTACAAATTGCTTTGAGCAGTCCTTGAATAACTGCAAGAACTTAAAACAAGCATTCTGCAGCAATTTCACAGGTGTGGTAAATATTATTGCACTATAAGGAATACAGAGAGAAAATAAAGTGGAGGAACTAAATACTAATGTCATGTTAAAATACACAGTGTAAAATTATTTTTATGGCAGATAAAAAAAATAAACATAAAACCAAATGTACATCTTACTTAGTTTTGTATATGGAACAACCTGTGCTATACAATCAGTGCAGACAATAAATTGAAGTACAGTACAGTTATGTGCGGAAAAAGGTGAATACTAAAAAGTTTTAAACAACCAGCATCTGAGGTTCTGACTTAAAGGTAATTTTATTGTATATAATGTACAGTTTCTTGCACAGATTTATCATTTTGCTTCATAAGATTTCAATGCATCATCACATTCATTTTGTTTTGCCTGTACATTTTTTGACTCTCAAAGTGCCAGACTTGCATCTTGTGAATCACCATGGTCCATTGTTTTAACTGCTGTATAAACAATCTTTAATGTTGAACTGAAGAAAAAAGTAATTTACATATGGGCTGAGGATACATAAACACCACAGAAAATATTCATTTTTGTGTGATCTATCCCTTTAAAATTCCATTATTTAATATTTCAGGTTCAACTTCAAGTGTTTGTTGGATCACTTACTGCAATTTCTTGGAGTGCCAATCCATTGGACACACTGCTGCCATTAAGGTGTTGATATTGGTGACTTCCTGAGACCTATTTGCGTATGTTCAAATCAAACAGACATTTTAACAATGCAGTTTTAATAATTGCTAAAACATTTAAATGCATTTGTTTACCTTCTCGCTCACAGTCCTTGGTGGATGGGACTCTTGAATGAACAGCACTGCATCGTGGATGGTCAGAAAGAAGATAGACGATTTGATTTCATCATCAAAAAACTTACAGTTCTTCAGCTTCTCCATGATACCCGCTGGAAATGACAGGTCAAAGGTCTGAGTTACTACAAGGTTTTATTATTCAATTCAATTCCATTCATCCTTAATTCTATAGTGCTTTTTTACAAAATAGATTGTGTCAAAGCAGCTTAACATAGAAGTTCTAGTCAGGGTGTCCGCCGGGTCTTAAAAAGTATTAAAAGTTGATAAATCAATTATGAGAAAATGAAGGCCCTTAAAAGGTAATAAAAAGTCTTAATCGAGTTTTAACGAGGTCTTAAATTTTGTTCTAGTGTTGTTTGGGCCGGAGCGCATCCGGCCAAGCTCCTCCATCCAGGTGATGTCACGTAATTTGCGACAAATGCGCGAAGGTGATGTGATGCTCTCCACATCTAGCAAAACCATAGAGCGAAACAGACGACAAAATGGAAAGATGTAAGTTTGCATGCTCCTGGTTGGAGAATGACAAGTTTGAACAGTGGCTGAAGCCTGTCACTGAAAACAACCGCATAATTTATTCTTTCAAGCTTTGTTTCTTCCGAGCTTATCTGAGTTTTGTTGCATGGTTGTGCGCTATTGATTTATTTAACTACAACTGATTATTAACAACTGTTTATTAAGTTAAAGGTTTGATACTGATTAGAACTTGTAGTGGCGACAAGCTCTTAAAATATTCTGAGAAGGTCTTTAAAAAATCTTAAAAAGGTATTGAATTTATCTTTAGGATTCCTGCGTATACTCTGCTAGTAAGTTGAAACTGCTTTAGTCCAGTTTTCAGACTTGAAGTTCAGTTCGGTTCATTATTGCAGCTCATTACGCTACATTAAAATTGCAGATAAAGGGAAAACATTGTAAAATGCGCTACAAATGCCCTTTAACCTGCAGTCAGAAAGGAAAAAGTACTTACGGTCACAGCCTACTATGTAAACATCAACATCAATGCGTATGAATTCCTTTATGGCCTGCAAACAGAAGAGTTTATGGTTGATTAGAGATAGATTTAAAAGATCAAACTAAACCGCTTGTACAACCCCAGTTCTGAAAACATCTTAGCATTTAAGATCAAGAAAATGGCATTTTAAAATACTCAATCATTATTTAATTGGCAAAAGTACAAGGACAAGATTTCCAGTGTTGACCAACTAAATTATTGCTGTCAGTAAATGTATAGAAATTTTGATGGCTGTAACGCACTCCAAAAATGTTGGGTTTGGGATTTTCATGTTTCCTCAATCTTTTCACAATATTATATATGGTAATTTGTGAAAGATTTGAATTCTTTGCATGTTTTTCCATGTAAAAATTTGATTTTTGTCTTGTTTTTGACAATTCTCTTATAAAATCTCACAAAATCATGAGATGATGCTCTTATTAAAAAGTGTGTAAACCTGTTTCCCCAAAAGCAACAAGTTGGCTTAAAGTAAACTCCTTCGAACTTGCAACTGTTAGGTTGATTTTATAATTATGACCATTATTTACTTAATATTTATAGTCAATTAATCACTTCATAATTAACAGGTTTACTCACTTTATGATTAGTTAAGTCAATGAATCACTTTATAAGCAACAAGTTTACTCGCTTTTTTAGTTAAGTCAATGAATCACTTTATAAGCAACAAGTTTACTCGCTTTTTTTAACAAGTCAATAATCACGTTATAAGCAACAAGTTTACTCGCTTTTTTAGTTAAGTCAATGAATCACTTTATAAGTAACAGGTTTACTCGCTTTTTTTAACAAGTCAATAATCACGTTATAAGCAACAAGTTTACTCGCTTTTTTAGTTAAGTCAATGAATCACTTTATAAGTAACAGGTTTACTCGCTTTTTTAGTTAAGTCAATAATCACGTTATAAGCAACAAGTTTACTCGCTTTTTTAGTTAAGTCAATGAATCACTTTATAAGTAACAGGTTTACTCACTTTTTTAACAAGTCAATGAATCACTTTATAAGTAACAGGTTTATTCACTTTTTTTAACAAGTCAATGAATCACTTTATTAGCAACAGGTTTACTCACTTTTTTAAAATAATGTCAACTAATCACTTTTTTACAGTAAAATCCACATGTATACCTAATTTACCTGCTCATTGTAAAGTCTTATTGGAATCAGTTTCAAAACTGACTCATTTGAATATTTTATAGCCTTTTCAATTTTATTTTTCCTCTGTCCCAACAGAGAGTGCTGCAGATATCAAAGTATCTCCATATTTTCAAAATACATTGAAGTTAATCAATTAAAACAACAACTTTTGAGAGTTAAAAAGTTTAATACATTTAACAAATCACAGATTCTGGATTTCATTGCATTTTACCAAATGTTTTTGTAATTTGTAAATTTTTTCAAATTTATTATTCATTTATTAAGAGATTAGTTAAATTAGTTATTTATTTATTTATAGATTTATAGATTAGTTATATATGGATGCTTTGCTTTCATAATAAACACAACTGTTTTACCGCTTTCAGACCCTTGATTGCAGATATGTCGATGAATGAGACGGCAGTGAAATCCAGGATTAAACTGTGGATGTTGACCGGAGGGACGGAGATGTTGGCAGGCAGTTCTGAGTTCCAGTTTATCTGAATGGGAAGATCTGAATAATCCGTGGGCTGGTCAAGATCATCTGCGTTGCTGTCATACTCTGACTCTTCTATGGGCATTGAACATGTGGTCTGTAGTCCGTTCTATATCCAAAAGAAATCAAAGGAACTTCAGATAGATATCTAAATGATAAGATTCAAGCGTTATTTAGATAGATGTCTAAATAAGATTACAGCTACATTGCATAACGCTCATTAGGAAGTCCTTGAGTTCACTCTTATCATGTTTTAATCAGTAAAGACGTACTGAGGTTAAGGTCAGCTCTCCTTTCTTTAACATTTTCTTAATCTTCTTCACAGCCTTATTCCTCTTCCTCAGGATTCTCAGAGGATTAAAGCCCACCTGCATTGAAGGAATCTGGTTAGTTTTTTTTAATCAGCTGCTAAATTGAGGGTTTTCACAGTGAGACTCATGTACTCACAGCGTCCTTCAGTTTGTCTCTAAAGAATTCGATATTTGCGAAGAAAATGGGAGATGGGATTCTGAAAATCTTTACTCCCTCTGGCTCATAGATCTAGAGGAGATTTAGAATTAAATATATAACCAATGCAAGCTTGTTTATCTCATTCACTTGATTTTAAGATGCACTTTAAACTGGTCCGTCATGGACATTGACACACCAAGTTATGAATGAAAGAAATTATACATTCTATGTTGCCAAATATGGAGAAATCTATGTCGAACTTACATTGAAATAATGTTTACGATCTCTGTAGATATCTGTCCCCGGGATATTAGCCAGGACACAGCAACGTGGACTGAGAATCAAAATAAATCAACTGATTATATAATAAAAAGAAATTAGTTATTTCGCTTTAAAAAAGTGAGTAAGCCTGGATTTTAATATATTGTTTCTTTTAAATTAAATAACTGTAATGGCAAATTGTTTTATATTTGAGGACTTTAAAATAAAAGCATTTCATCCACCTTGTGTCTTTATATAGGCGGCATAATTTCATAAGAACATAATTAAGTTCAGCAAAAAATAAAAATAATTCACTGAACAAACACTTCAATTTTTTAGCTTTTATTTGTCAGTGTAACTAGCAGCTTTTAAGTTGACAACTTAATTTTTACACTTATTGTTTGCTTAATAATTTTAAGGCAAAAGGTTAACTTATTTTTTAAGTCAGTGAATCAATTTTAAAGCAAAAGGTTTACTCGCTTTATTAAAGTAAACTTAACTAATCAGCTTTTACAGTGCAAAAGATCATTGAAAAGATACATTTTCTATGTTATTTATCTCTAAATATTAATACATGGAAGGTATTATTTTTGCTGACCACTATTTATTGTATTTACATTTAGTTAATTGAATGTCAACACTTACAACTGAGCCCTGAAGACCACAGTGAGAAACTCCAGTCCAAGACCAACAGCCAGGCCAATGTCCAGCCCCAGGATTATAGCAGCCAAACACGTCCCTACCCAAACAATCTAACAACAGAGTGGGACACAATCAGTGATAAACCACTGGACAGTTTAATTCTTTTAAGGTGAGACACTGCAGTCAAAAAGATTTTTTGAGATTTTGGGATTTTTGTTTTTTCTTAAAGAGTAAAAAAAACATTCAAAATCCATTTTTAAGTAAAAACTAAAGTAGACACAAGCCAATTTTTTTAAATTATTTTACCAAGCCATAAATATCCACATCAGCAACACTTACACCACATTTCACAGTTTTATCCATATGTATTTTCTGAAAGCTTTCATTGTGGGAAATATTCATACATAATTTGACTGATTCCATCCATCCTTTTATTTCATGGCTGTTCATTGTATTTTCTGAATTTTAAATAATAAAAACTAGATGTAAAACCTTTGTAAAACTGTAAAAATCTTTGATTCTAATATGTCTAAATGAAAACAAAATTTATGAACCTGAAAGCATTTTTGTGTTAGATAATATGTATGCAAATTAGGGCATATTTAACTTAATAATGTATATCTCATTCACATATTTAACAGGAAATTTTAGAAAACTGTTTGCATAAATGTTTGCACTTATAATATAATCAGTCAACTAGGGAAATAACTATTCGTTAATTACATTTTTTACCCTATTCACCTAATCTAATTTGCTGTAATTTACAATGAAGCTGAAATTTGAATTTAGGTTGTCTGTTTGTATTACTCTTATTCTGAAATTCCTACTTTGCTTTTAGGGACTGAAGACAAAGACACTTACGCAGTCGGGACGGTCTTTCTTCCACAGGTAAGGAACTGTAACCACCTGCATCAACATTCCCTTTAGGTTCACAATCACCACTGCACCAAGAACAGACTGCAGAGACACAGCAAACAAATATTTCAATTATTACCCTCAAATTGCAAACACTTCTTTGCTATTTTTTAAGACAGCGTGGGAATTTTTACAGGATTTTATTCCTACCTTTGGCAGAGGTTCCAACAAAAATCCAATTCCCAAAATGACCACCAACACGATAATGGCAGAGAGCAAACCAGCTATCTGAAATATAATTTTTGAAGGGAAATTAATACTTTTATAAAGCAGGGATGCATATAATTGTTCAAAAGTGAGAGATATTTTACTGGAATTCAACCAAAATACTGTTCTAAAATCCTTAAAAAAATTATGAGTTTCCACAAAATATCAAGCCATATCTATAATAACCAGCATTTTAGCTTGAGAGCTGAAATTCAGCTTTGGCACCACATAAAGTACATTTATAAAAATATAGGAGACAGACAGTTGCAATATTTTTTCCTAGTGTGCGTTTGTTGTATTTTGAATAATTCAGCTGTGGAAAATTTTTTAAATGAGTTGAACATCTATTTTTTTATTTATTCTGTAAACAACTGATGATATTTTTTCCAAATTTTAATAAAAATGTTGCATATAACACACAATTGGTTAAAGCAACAATTAATCTTGTGCTTTCTGACATGTTTATATAATTTTTAGGCAATATATTCCTAGTGTTTTAACTTTAAAACAGTTAAGAAATCAATAAATGGTGAAATATTCCTGATTTTCAGTCAAACCATATCAGTAAACAGAGTTTATACACAGTACACAATTGTTATATTAATTATTTGTCATTTGCTGCAAAAATTGTCTAATAATATCAATATTATTATTAATATTATATAGATATTATTAATAAAATAAATTTGATATAACCTCAATATTTTTAATTAAAACCTGGGTGAAATACTATCAGACGTTTATAGATTAAAATATTAACATTTTAATTAGAACAATGCCTAATTAATCCAGTAAATTTAAAGAAACAAGTGGTCTCTATTGCAATACGTGCAGCATCAGTGTGCATCAAAGATCATTGAAAACATAACTCAATTTAATGGTAGTGCAAGAAAAAAGTGTTTTGAACTAATTGAGTAGAAACAACTTGGTATTCATGACACAGCTCTGTTTATTTTACAATTTACTAAATGTCTTAACTATTTCTGAGCACTAGAGGCCAGTATTTCTCTGTGGCTGGATAAAAAAAAACCTAATTGTAATGCCACAGATGCAAAATCACCTCTTTGAGCTCCAGCCAGTGAGACAAGCTTACAAACAGGTTTACAGAGGTTTAGAGTTTGAACCATGGAGTTTGTTTACCTGTGTTTTTCCTCCGGTGCTTTCCTGAACTGCGCTTCTGGACAGAGCTGTACTTGCTGCCAGGGCCTTGAACGATCCTCCAAAGATGTTGCTGGCTCCAAAGGCAATGAGTTCCTACGTGATTTTACATGTAAATACAGATGTTCTTCCACAGATTGTCTTTTATGAGGAGTATATTTCAGGGCTTACTTGATTTCCATCTATAATGTAGTCGTGCTTCACAGAATAGACTTTAGCCACTGCGAAAGCCACGGCGAATCCCACAATAGCTATTGGGAACGCATCAACTGCGGCCATCTGGAAAACCTGCATGTCGGGAGCAATTGGGGACTCAAACCTGGACAGATGAAAATGTGGTTATTTTGTTATGTCACACACATATGAGTGAATTTGTTTTTATTGCTGTAATAGTTAGCATCAAATGACCCTTTAAAATTATATTAGCTTTTTAGTAATCTTTGTAAAGAAACTTTAGCCTTCTGAGTTATAAAAAGAATTTCTTTTAGACTATTTTTTGTTTTACTAAAGGGTTTAACTTTAAAAGTTATAGGTTTAAAGTAAGCTTTGATGAGTAGATTTGAAAGGCTTAAATGCTCGACGGATTCATGTTGCTAGCATGTTCTATCAAGTAGCTGACTTAAAATTTAGCACATTGCTAACATGTTCTAGCATGTCAGTAGCATGTTTCAGCTTGTTTTAACCTTTTGCTTGCATGTTTTAAGATGTTGCTATCATGTTTTAGCATTTTGTTATGTGTCTAGCATGTTTTAGCATGCTAGTATATTGTTAGCATTTCTACACATTAATTCAACATGTTTTTATTGATAGATTTTGTGTTGCTGAATGGTTTAGTTTAAAAGTTATTGGTTTAAAGTAAGTCTTAATGAGTAGATTTTAAAGGCTTAAATGCTCGACAGATACATGTTGCTAGCATGTTCTAGCAAGTAGCTGACAAAATCTCGCACATTGCTAACATGTTCTAGCACATCAGTACCCTGTTTACATTAGCTTGTTTTAACCTGCTGGCATGTTTTTTTTATCATCTTTCTATCATGTTTTAGCATTTTGTTATGTGTCTAGCATGTTTTTAGCATGCTAGTATATTGTTAGCATTTCTACACATTAATTCAACATGTTTTTATTGATAGATTTTGTGTTGCTGAACGGTTTAGTTTAAAAGTTATTGGTTTAAAGTAAGTTTAATGAGTAGATTTTAAAGGCTTAAATGCTCGACAGATACATGTTGCTAGCATGTTCTAGCAAGTAGCTGACAAAATTTTGCACATCAGTAGCCTGTTTACAGTAGCTTGTTTTAACCTGCTGGCATGTTTTTTTTAACATGTTTCTATCATGTTTTAGCATTTTGTTATGTGTCTAGCATGTTTTTAGCATGCTAGTATATTGTTAGCATTTCTACACATTAATTCAACATGTTTTTATTGATAGATTTTGTGTTGCTGAACGGTTTACTTTAAAAGTTATTGGTTTAAAGTAAGTCTTAAAGAGTAGATTTTAAAGGCTTAAATGCTCGACAGATACATGTTGCTAGCATGTTCTAGCAAGTAGCTGAGAAAATTTTGCACATCGCTAACATGTTCTAGCACATCAGTAGCCTGTTTATAGTAGCTTGTTTTAACCTGCTGGCATGTTTTTTTAACATGTTGCTATCATGTTTTAACATTTTTCTATGTGTCTAGCATGTTTCTAGCATGCTAGTATATTGTTAGCATTTTTAGCAGTTTTAGGTTTGAAGTAAGCTTTAATGAGTAGATTTTAAAAATGTAAATGCTCGATGAATACATGTTGCTAGCATGTTCTAGCAAGTAGCTGACATAACATTTAGCTCATTGCTAACATGTTCTAGCATGTTTCTATCATGCTAGTATATTGTTAACATTTCTGCACATTATTTTAACATGTTTTTATAGATAGATAGATTGTGTGTTGCTGAATGGTTTAAGTTTAAAAGTTATATGTCTGAAGTAGGCTTTAATGAGTAGATTTTAAAGGCTTAAATGCTTGACAGATACATGTTTCTAGCATGTTCTAGCAAGTAGCTGACATAAAATTTAGCACATCAGTAGCACGTTTTAGCTTGTTTTAACCTTCTGCTGGCATGCTTTAACATGTTGCTATCATATCTTAACATTTGTCTAGCATGTTTCTAGCATGCTAGTATATTGTTAGCATTTCTACACATTATATCAATGTGTTTTTATAGATGGATAGATTTTGTGTTGCTGAATGGTTTAATTTTAAAAGTTATAGGTTTAAAGGTTTAAATGCTCGACGGGTACATGTTGCTAGCATGTTCTAGCGAGTAGCTGACGTAAAATTTAACACATTGCTAACATGTTATAGCACATCAGTAGGATGTTTTAGCTTGTTTTATCCTTCTGTTGGCATGTTTAAACATGTTGCTGATGTGTTTTAACATTTGTCTAGCATGTTTCTAGCATGTTAGTATATTGTTAGAATTTCTACACTTTAATTCAACATATTTTTATAGATATATTTTGTGTTACTGAATGGTTTAACTTTAAAAGTTATAAGTTTAAAGTAAGTTTTAATAAGTAGATTTTAAAAAGCTTAAATGTTCAACGAATACATGTTGCTAGCATGTTAGCAAGTAGCTGACTTAAACATTTAGCACATTGCTAACATGTTCTAGCACATTAGTAGCATGTTTTAGCTTGTTTTAACCTTTTGCTGGCATGTTTCAACATTTTGCTATGTGTCTAGCATGTTTTAGCATGCTATCATATTGTTAGCATTTCTACACATTAATTCTACATGTTTTTACTGATAGATAAATAGATAGATAGATAGATAGATAGATAGATAGATAGATAGATAGATAGATAGATAGATAGATAGATAGATAGATTGATTGATTGATTGATTGATTGATTGATTGATTGATTGATTGATGATTGATTGATTGATTGTTTGATTTAACACCCAATAAACATGCTAGCACCAAGCTAAAACATGGTAGTGACATGCTAAAACATGCTAACAGAGTCAGAAAAGGCCTGGTAGTAACTGCTAGCAATTTGTTAACTTGCAGTATATGCACAATGCTAATGTTCAAAATGTTATAAATGTCAACAGCAAAAAATTCACAGGGTTTCTCTAGACACATTTTTATATTTTTAGTTAATATGTAGATTGCAGTGCTCACGTGTTTGGTATTTTTCCCACCACATCCACTCCGTGATTATCCCTGAAGTTGAATGCATAGGAGACGCCACATGCTATGATTGTCTGTTGGTAAAAGTTATGATTTAATGATTTGAACATTTAATGTTTGCTTTGAACACAGCTGATAAAATGAGAGACAGGATCTATAAAACTGCTTGAGTAAATATTCACAAATAAAGTGTTTGGCATGATAGTTCGGTAAATATAAATTGATAAACTTTATCACGCCATAAAGATAAATAACATTATGTCATTGTCAGTATAGGTGAAAGTGACAAGATACTCACCATAATCACTTCTATGGGGATGGGCACTGGCAACTTTGACTTAAACCTATCATTGATCTCCTTCACGGCCAGCACCGCCACCATCACCACAATAGAGGTGACCAGATCATGGATGTTAGTAGAGGTGATCTGGGTAAATACACTTTCTAGAGTCTGCAGGTAAAACAAAGGACATATGTTGTTTTAGGTATCTGTTTTATGCCCTGTTGTCTGGAGAATGTTTTTGTGTGTGTGTGGGGAGGGGGGGTGCATTTTCTTTTTGAATTTTATACATGCAAGGTCATGCAAAATCCCTCAAATGTGATTTACAATAAAACAAAAAATAATTGAATACAATGTAGAGGTAGAGTCTGTGATATGGGTCACCAGAGATTGGAAGATTCCAGATGTGGTGAAACATTTGTTGATAGCTCTTGGGAAGTTACATGAGTACTGAATCTTAGTATAACAGTGATTATTAAAATGAGTAAATCCATTGCTTTTAGTGATTAGTTGACTTAATAAAATAGTATCTGTATTAATCCCATTGCCCTAAAATGATTAAGCAAATCAAGTTAAGTCAACGTAACAGTTCTAAGTTATAATGGGTTTGCTCACTTAAGTTGTCTTTACTCACTTAAGTCACTTCTTAAGGCAACCTATTTATTAAAAAAAAGTAAAGTAACTAATTACTTTTTGCAGTGTATAAACAAAATCTTAGTTGTCCTACAAATAATACAGCATTATTAATATTTAGTTGTACACTGTAAAAAGTGATTAGTTACCTACTCGGAATTGTTTTAATTCAATCCACACTCAAAAATTACTTTTGTTGCTTGTTCAAACTACTTAAAATGAGTTGAAACAACACAATGGCTAAGTCTTTGAGAGACAACTTAACCATTTTTACAAATTTAGGTGGGTTGGACATAATAAAGTTAAGTTAATCTTACCAATTTGTGTTGGGACAACTTGAAGGAATTATGTAGAACCCAGCCGTTTTTAAAGTGCATGGGAGCTTTGAGGCAATATCTGAATAAGGCAAGATGATTTTTGCATCTATTTATTTTATATGTATAGTCTTTTCCTGAAAATAATCCAAAATGATCGACGACGATGTGGATGTGCTGAAGTCATCCAAAGCAAAGGCTTGGATATTTACTACTCGTTTTTTACTGCTGTAACTTTCAGAAATCATTGCTGTTCTCTAATTTTGATCACTGTGATTTCCAATATAAAAAATATACAATATATTTACAATATATTTAAACACACTGTTAGGTTAGTATGCTGTATTTTGAATGGTGGACACTACATTATTTCTGTTTATAAATTGTTCTCTAATTTTAATCTCCACTGTACTTTGGGATTTGAAGTGTAGAGATAAGCAGGTTAATTAAGTTAATTAACAAGATTACTGCAATTAGTATAAAAAATGTCAAATAACCTACATATATAATAGATAGTGGTCCACTAAAACCCGGCACCGTCAGCCCTAATACGAACTTGAGCTGAGAAACCAGAATGTGAACAGCAGCTGCGGTGGTAAATCCTGATATATAAGGTTCCGACAGGTACATGACAATGAAGCCCACCTGTAGAAGCCCCATACCTAGCTGGAAGTAAAAAAAGAAAGATTAGCGTTCATATGAATAGAAACAGTCATTGTTTTTAAGTTGTATAATGGCAGGATGGTTGATGCAGGGTTTCCACAGGTCATGGAATTTTAAAAGGTCTATTTCAAACATTGATAGTCAGGGAATTTTAATCATATGTTTGTCCAATTATAAAATATCAGGTATTTTTTGTTTGTCACTTTTTAATTTTTCACTTCTTTAAATCACTTTTTTATTGCCCTATTTCACACCTATTATGTTTATTGTACCTGTTTACTGTTTGCAAACATGACATGATAATACTTTGGCTTTAAAATAACCACTTCAATAACTGGGTGTTAAAGTAATAACAAAAGCTAAATCTAAAGTTTGTAAAACTGCTAACAAGTTGTCAAATATAGGATAGAGCACTTTGCATTTTATTCAAAATCTAAGGTTAATTTTCAGTTGTTGTCTAAAGTAATGCAACATGATAATCAAGCTAAAATAATTTTAATATTATGTTATTATTTTAATATTATATTATTAATATATAATGGCAATAACGTGCCGTTCTTCCATTAATTAGATGTCATATTAATTCAGCTTTTTAGCCAGTGAAAGTCAGGATAAAGTCAGGGAAATTGATATTTGACTTAATACGGGAATCTTGTTGATGTACCTGGAATAAACCAACTAGGAAAGTGAGGGATGCAGACACTAAAATCCTCTGCTCTTCTTTTGTCAGACCCTCAAAGGCAGTGATGTTGGCAGGCGGACCCTCATCAGGCACCAGTCTGGTCACTACTGCACCCACCATGAGACTCAATACTGGGAAAGCTCCTGGTGTCAACAACAACAAATAATGGTCAGTTGATTTACAGAATGTTATATGCCATCATATACGAGGATCTTCTCTTTAGGATATCTATCATTAATGTCCAGCTATAATAAAAATAGCGATAATAATATGTAATAATTATATACAGTAAAATGAAGTTTTACATACACATTAGTGTTGTCAAACTATTTAAACAAACACATTTCTGCAAGTAATCACACGTAACATTTGTAATATACTTCAGAAATAATCTCAGGTTACACAATTTTAAGGTGTCCTTGTTACAGTGAAACTATTCATTGAACTGCTGAGTAATGTTAATTAATTGCATGTACTTACTATATGGTTAGGATTAGAATTATTAGAATGCTATAATTATGTATAATTAACTGTATTTTCTATTGTAAGTATATGGAATATGTAACAATGGCACCTTAAAATAAAGTTCTGAGGTTGAGATGAATAATTACAGGCATTCAGGAGTAGTATCATTTAAAGCCTTATTTTGTAATATTAGACAAATTTGTATTAACTTTTTAATTTAAATGAGCTCAAAGTATGCATGAACCAAAAATTGCTGCAGAATTTTATTTCAGTATGATGACAAATTTGTATGATGTCAAAAAATCATCAAGTTGACATTGACATCAAAAAACACATCAAATATGAAAATCAATTTGATGTCAAAATCTTGACATCTGTGTGACATCCACACATTTATGATCCTTTGACAAGGAAAATAACGACAATTGAAGTAACTTAGTTTTTCAGATGAATGACTTTTCGTATATTACAATACTTTGGATTTTGTATCCCTGCATTGCATCAAAACGACATCAAATTGACATCTAACATTGGCATCAACAAACTCATCAAAAATCAATTACCGGACAGTCCTATAATCTATTTTTTGATATGTTTTTAATGCCAATGTTCGATGTCAATTTTTGACAACAAGAATTGACATCAAATCGATTTGTTTTTGTTTTTTGGAATCAAAATTTTTTCGATGCCGTTTTGAAATGGAGTATGCAATGTAAATGTGCCATGTCCCAAATCTAAATGAGCACTTACTCATTCCTCTGTTGACTATTTATACTCACCTACTGATATGTGTCGTGAGGTGCCCAGGAAAAAATAGATGATTACTGGGAAAAAAGCAGCATACAATCCATACCAGGTAGAGATGGAAGCCAGCAAACTGAAGGCTAGTCCTGAGGCGGAAATATGGATAATTAATGATAATTATTAACTCGGCTCTGGTAGTACATAGTTGTATAATCTCCATCTGAACTAAAGATGCCCTCATTCACTTCTGTCCCCTTTATCAACACATTCATTAGATCTACTGCACTCAAGGCCATTGCTAATGAGAATCCTGTTGATTTTTTGAAGTGTGTACATGACATAAGCAAAAACAGTTCAGATTCTTGTTAACCAGTTAGAAAGGAAATTTTGGCTTTTTATACTGATACAGTTGTAATTGGGAAATTTAACCTTCGTGATGCATTTGAAATCAGCAAAATGATTTTCATATTCTTAGTCCGATTGAATGAAATCATTGTGTAAAAAACTGGTATATATTGTGTCTGATCTGAAGCTTGTCATTAGTGATTGAGCATGAAAATTAAGATTTAAATGCTTATGGTTTTGCATGTTTATGTCTTGCATGTTTTTGCTGTATTTATTCATTTTGATTCATTCAAAAAAATGAGTTATAAACAGTCAAAAAATATTGTTGCTAGTTGTTTAAACTACTTAAACATTAGCTGAATCAACACAATTCTTGAGGGTTTTTTTTGAGGGACAACTTAATTGTTTTATGTTGAATCACCTTCAATTTGAATCCACTGAAAAAAGGTGAACTTGATCAATTTGTATTGGGACAACATGAAGGAATTGTGTGGAATCCAGCATTTTTTACAGTAAATAATAACAGTGAAACACATAGTTGATTGTATAATATCTGAATGTTACTACTACAAAACTTTATATCATTATTGCTCAAAAGCTGTCTAAATTTGTAAAACATACTCATGTTTTATGATTCAATATGATCTAATACCTTATTTATGTTTGTCCACAAAATTGTAGTAAAAGAATATATTTTACATAGGATAATTGACATTACAATGTAGATTCTCAGAAATTTGATATTGCAATAGATAATCCATTGTACTTTTTGACATCTAACTGTACTTCATTGCATAACCGGGGTCCCCTGTTTTTAATGGTAACTTTTTATGTGACCCTGGACCACAAAACCAGTCATAAGGATTTTTTTTTTAAAATTGAGATTTATACATCATAAGTAAATAAGCATTTCACAGATTTTGGTTTGTTAGTATATGCTAATATTTGCATATAGATGCAAGTATGCTTTCAAGATACAGGTATTTGAAAAATCTGGAATCTGAGGTTTGAAAAAAAAAATCCACATTTTCTGCTTTATAATATAAGTAATCCAAAAGTAAAAATATTTCAGCTTTATTAGCAATGAATGATGTTTTTAAAAATGCATTCATGCAGAAAATAGTTAATTGCATTAAAATAATTTTTTACTGTATTGCTATTTATGCCACATTTTAGACAAAATGAATGCAGTTGAAGTGGGTCATGTCCTAACACTATTTAACAACACCCATTTCTTGTCCTAGGACAATTTTAAAAAATATTTTTGATTCACTTCAAATGTTGACTACTGTATAGTGCATATACAAGTATAATACAAGTCTGGAATCTGAGGTTTGAGAAAAATCTAAATATTGGGAAACTGCCTTTGAAGTTGTCCAAATTAAGTTCTTAGTCATATTACTCATCAAAAATTATGTTTTGATATATTTACAATATAGGAAATGTACTTCTTCATGGAAGATTTTTACTTAATATTCTAATGATCTTTGGCATAAAATAAATATTGCTAAATTTTACTTTTTTCTTTTATTTGACATTGTATTGTTGGCTATTTCTGCAAATATACCCACACAAATTAGGATTTAAATTAGTTTTGTGTATGCAGGGTCACATATGTGTTTAAAAAAAATTGTAAAATATCCAAACAACTTTTATATGAAAGGTCTCCAACATTTAAATGCTTACCTTGCTCAATATTTACTATATTTCTGGCTTATCTTCTGTTTAGCATTTCCTTTGCTGATCGCAGATGAAGTCACTTTTCACTTATTCTGACACATTTTGTCATGTCATATCATATTTTTGTCATTGTTATCTCATAAAAGACTATGGAGACTCACGTCAGTAATCACCAATCAGTTACAGACCTCGGTTCATAAAGATAAACTACATTTCTAGGGCATGTCATATTTCATCTAATATCATGACTGTTTCAAGAGCCGAGCTTGTGTTGTAATTGTTGCTGAGTAATAATTATTAATAGTAGGATGATATACCTTGCAGGACAGCCACTAGTCCAGTGCTGACACCAGACACAATGTCATTCAGCAGCCATTCCTTGATGGAGTAGATCTTTATCCACCCAATGACAGGCAGCAAAGAAAGAGCAGCATTCTTCGCACGCTCAGAGGTACAACTAATAAACAAACAAACAAATAAACAAGGAAGGAAGTATATATTTATTGTTAAACTTTTTAAATTATAAATAATTATTAATATAATAGTAGTACTACTCCTACTACTAATAATAATGAACATATTTTAGAAAATGTATTATACATTTTTTTCTGCCACTTATTTATAAATGTCGAAAGTTTAAGCTTAATAATATAAAGTAATATAATAATCATAATACAAAATATTTAAAATATTTGCTTAAAATAAGCACAATTAGACAAAACTATAGATCAAATAACATTGCATAATATTTTATAATAATTATAAATTGTTCTGCTTCATAAACTACTTAATAAACGTGGATATTTCAGTCTTAATAATAATAATAATAATAATAATAATAAATACATAAAAATGTAGTAACTGTTTTAAATATATCTTGAAAATAAAATGGTAAATAAATGAAATATATAATAAATTTTTATACACTGTTTAATAAAAGTAAAAAATGCAGCGCTTATGATAATAATAATAAAAATAATAATAACCACATAATAATAATATTAATAATAGTAATACTATCTATATATATTATAAATAATATAAATAAGTCTTGCCTATTAATAATAATGAGTACAGCTAACACATTGCAGCTATTTTTAACATACATATAGTGTAATATTAAAACAGAGAAATATAACAACAATAATAATAATAACAATAATAAAGTCAGAATTATTGGCCCCCGTGAATTATTAGCCCCCCTGTTTATTTTTTCCCCTAATTTCTGGGAAAACAGAATTTCTAACGTAGAGATTTTTTCAACACATTACATTTTTGTAATCAGAATAGTTTTATTAACTCATTTCTAATAACTGATTTATTTTCTTTGCCAAGATGACAGTAAATAATATTTTACTAGATATACTAGATATACTTCTATACAGCTTAAAGTGACATTTAAAGGCTTAACTAGGTTAATTAGGTTAACTAGGCAGGTTAGGGTAATTAGGTAAGCTTTTGTATAACAATGGTTTGTTCTGTAGACTATCGAAAACAAATATAGCTTAAAGAGGCTAATAATATTGACCTTAAAATTGTTTTTAAAAAATTAAAACTGCTTTTATTCTATTCTAGAAATAAAACAAATAAGACTTTCTCCAGAAGAAAAAATATTATCAGACATATTGTGAAAATTTCCTTGCTCTGTTAAACATCATTTGGGAAATATTTAAAAAAAGAAAAAAAATGTAAAGGGGGCTAATAATTCTATATATTTTTTAATGCATAGAAAAATACAATAGCTTTTTGCCTGTAATTATTAAATTGTGTATACACTGCTTAATACTTTTAAAAAGTTCTGCTTTGATGATGATGGAGATGATGTTAATAACAACAACAAGGACTAATGTATCATTACTATTTTTATTAAAGCAGGAAAATAAACAAGAAAAATAAATAAAATATATTGAATGCATAGATACATTCTTCCCTCTAATAAGATTTTAACATTAAGGCCTATTAATATTAATATTGATATAATAATGAGAACACATTGCATATTTTTAATATACGTCTAGTGTTCAATTGAAACAGAAAATAAATCTGTAGATAAATCAATGTGAATAATGAGTGTTCTTACGTGAAGTAGAGTTTGATGTGGTCCAGCAGGCCCTTGTGTTTGCGGTAGGCTTTAGCATGTTCCTCTTCTAGGTGCTCTTCTGAGTAAAGCGCTCTGCTCACCGTGTACTTCTGCGCTGACGCTCGCAGCATTGTGTTAAAGCACTCCTGACCTCTCTCTCTCTCTCTCTTTCTTTGTGTGTGTGTGTCTGTGGGACAAAGACAATTGACTTTAGCTCTAGTCACTGTCAAGCTTTCCTATTTATCTGGACAATGATGTGCGAGATGAAGGTGTTTGCTCTGAGTAAACATCATGCACTTCACATTTCTGCTCATATCTGTCACTTTTAGCCTCATATCTCTGCACTGGTGCTGTATGTGGGGTTTCCCACTATTTAGGATGTTTTGTCTAATATATGAGGTTATTTTTGGCTTCTTGTGAGTAGTTTTGCTATCATAATTTATACAGTAGTAGGGAAAGTTTACAGCTTCAAAATTTTTTTTTTTTTTTTATCTTTTAACCAGGAATAATTTGAAGGGTTAACAGTGACAGATAACTTGGCTAAAGTTAAGCATTTGATTTCATTTATTCATTTTTTTTTCGGCTTAGTATCTTTATTAATCTGGGGTTGCCACAGTGGAATGAATCGCAAACTTATCCAGCATATGTTTTTACGCAGCGGATTCCCTTCTAGCTGCAATTCACCTATAGCACATGTCTTTGGACTGTGGGGGAAACCGGAGCACCCGGAACCCACGCGAACACGGGGAGAACATGCAAACTCCACACAGAAATGCCAACTGACCCAGCCAAGGCTCGAACCAGTGACCTTCTTGCTGTGGGGCGATTGTGCTACCCACTGCGCCACCGTGATGCCAAGCATTTTGTTTTGTTTACATAATATATATATATATATATATATATATATATATATATATATATATATATATATATATATATATATATATATATATATATATATATATATATATATATATATATATATATACATATATATATATATATATTTCCCAGAGATGGGTTGCGGCTGGAAGGGCATCCGCTGCGTAAAATCGTGCTGGATAAGTTGGCGGTTCATTCCGCTGTGGCGACCCCGCAAGGGACAAAGCCGACAAGAAAATGAATGAATGAATATATATATATATATTATAATAACATTGGACTTAGTAATATTTCTGAAGAAATTAGGAATATGGTATTTAAATGAGGAATTAATTGTATGCAGTAAGGATTTATAAAAAATACAATTAAAAGTGACAGTAAAGACTAATAAATAGTAGCAAAAATGTTTCAATAAATGCTAAATGATAAAGAAAGAAAAGAAAAGACAATCGCTATATTCTTTCATATTGAATTATTTTCTTTTCATTTGTAATTATAATTAATTATTATATTATTAAAGTTAAATTTATATAAATCACTTAATAAATGTTAACGTGCCAAGCTTAATAATAATAATAATAATAATAAAGAATTATTAACAAATTACATTTTGTAATATATACTGTATATATATATAGTACAATATAAAACAAGCATATAAATACATGCAATAATTTCCTACATTTAATTATATTAAATGTGATAATTATCTGCACTGCTTAACAAATGCTAAAAGATCAAACCTATATAATATTAATAACAACAACAATAATAATTACATTGTAACAGTTTTTATTAAAATGTCTCTAAATAATAAATGCTAAAAATTATAAATCAAATACAAAATAAAGTTATTCTTATGGTTTGTAATTATAATAAAATAAAATTCTATTAATTAATAATAATAATTTTACATTATAATACATGTACATCTGCTTAATGTTAAGGTTCAGTTTTAATAATGATAATATTAATAATAATAAAAAGTAGTTAAAGAAGTAACAAAAAGTTATTTTAACCTATGATTTTAACAAAATAATCCTGAATGAACATTACTTTATAGCAGCACAGCTGTTTCAGCATTATATAAATACAAGTAATCAAAAGTAAAACTATTTCAGCTTTCTTTATTAGCAAATGCATGATGTTTTAAAAATACATTCATGCAGAAAATAGTTAATTGTATTAAAATAATTCCTCACCGTAATGCTAATAATGCTGCATTTTAGATCAAATAAATGCAGCCTCGTGACTATATACTTAAAACTTCTAAATATAATAGTATATTTTTACAAAGTGATAATCCTACCTGTTATTTAATTGAGTGAATGTATCAAATATTCCCAGCTGTGTACGTGTCTTCAGCAGCTGCAAGTGCTCTCAGTGAGATCTTTAAGACCCTGTTCATTTATAAATTGCTAGACTTATCATGTCTGTAATTATTAACATTTATCAAGATGCTGGCCACATCTCCTCTTATCCATGACCATTGTTCTCTCTGATAAAACCTCGACAAAAGCTCAACGCTTATCGATTGCTTTCTTTCATCCCCTCGTTCCTCATACGGTGCAGTCTTTTGATTTATGCTGAAATAAAATCAGCCTTTTATGATCTTGCTTTGAATTGTGGATGTTTTCATAGTTTCTAAATGTAACACTGTCATATTGATATTGGGACTTATTTAATTAGCTGTAGTATTGATATTAGTTGTTGATTGGTCTGTCTGCTTGAACTAATTGATAGTATCTATTAGTATTATTATTATTATCAGTTGTGACACAAACACCTGTTCACCCAGTTCTGTGTATTGACATGCTGCACCTGAAGAAGGACATTCTGTTATTGTTTATATGTCACTTCCTGCTTTATAAATTCATGTTTTGATTAAAGCGTGCTTCAGTAATTGTTTTATGCAAGGTTTAGGGCACGTGTTATGCGAATATTGTTATTGCAAAAGGCATTTTAAGCAGGTTGGAAAAAGGAAAATGTTTTTATTCAGTGATAAAAACCACACTATTTTTATATAAGCAAATTCTAAATAAATTTTTATATAATTATAAATTATAAATAAATATTGCCTTAATACTGAAATATTGCCTTTATACTTCTCTTGATATTACTACTAGTAGTAATAGGAATAATAAAAATATATATATTATTATTATTCCTACACTAATTATCATTATTATTATTATTATTAATTTTATTATATTCTCACAGTTATTTCAGACCTTTTTTTATTATAATTAATTACTTTTAATAAGATTTTTATAAGAGTTTCTTTATAATTAAAGAAGATCTAACCATAGCCCATTATAAGACTTACAGCATAAGCAGTCAGGTTTTTATTTTTTAACCTGTTTGGTATTTGATAGGATCTGTAATGTTTATCTAACCATGTACAAGAGCTGGGAGAAAATCAAGCCTCAATATTTAATATCCATTATTTTTTTAAACTGTGGATAACCCGTTTTGTGTGTTTGCTGCAAACATTTTCATTTTTTATTTCATCTGACCATAAATCATGTCCTGTAGTCCAGTAGTGTCTGATAACTGAATACTCAAGTGTTTGATTTTAAATGAGCTCAGAGGATTTTTTCTTAGGAAACGTCTTGTGGTGACTAAGGTTATTATTATAATTAATATTTTGATTTGATTTTTTACTCCAAGTCTCAGCTAATTTCTGTTAACTGATTCCATTCTCCAATGTTTGGCTGCTCAAACTCTCCTGCTCACTCAACATCAGGAAATACAGACACACGCTGTCTTCTCCATTTGAAACTTTTAGTTACTGGTCTAATGGTGGAAATGTGAATCTTTGTCTATTTTTCTTACATCAACTTTCTATTTTGTAAAGTTCTGTTTGTACATATCAGAGCTAGACTCTTTACTCATTATGAAGGAAGAATGGTGGAATTTGGCTTTTGTGTTTCATATTTACACACCAGTGAAACCTGTTGCTGGACTCTTTTGTGTTTGTAGTAAAAATATGAATGGAAAAATGTAATGGGGGAAAAAACTTATTTTATAGCGAGATTACTCTCAATTTCCAATTGTTTTATTTTTAACAAAAGATTATTATTTTTCTCTTTTTAAAATAAAAAACAAAGCAGAATTTTTTCACAGCCTTATTTGCTCGTACTTACAAAATGTGTCAATGATTGTGACCATAACTATAATTAAATCGTAGGGATTTAAAAATGAGACTAAACCATACCACAATTATTACAGTTGAAAAAAGTAAATAAAAAAAGTTACTGGTGAGTATTTTTAAATGCTCATAAAACATTTGTAGATAACTAATATTCTCATTTGCCACTTGAGTGTCAATTCTAGTGACACACTGTACAGTACACTTGTTATAGGTACAATTTGTATTGTCTTAAATGATTTTAAATTACATTAGGAAATTTTGGCTGGAATGATGCAACTAAGTTCTTCCTAATGACTCATATTCATTGTAATTCCCTTGAAAATGTAAATCATTTGAGGTTTCATTCTCATGTGATACTCTGGAAAACGTTGCACAGCGATGACTCTGTCCAAATGACCTATTTTTAGCTGTGTATTATTGTCACTGTTGTAGTAATTTGATAATAAAATAATGACAAAATGCATCTGTATAAAACTGGTTACTATGTCAAAAAAAATATTAGTTGATTACTTAAAAATATGAGCAAACCCATTGTAACCTGAAACAGTTAAGTTGACCTAACTTAATTTGTAGAAATATGCACATTCATTCATTCATTCATTTTCTTTTCGGCTTAGTCCCTTCATTAATCCAGGGTCGCCACAGCGGAATGAACCGCCAACTTATTCAGCATGTTTTTACGCAGCGGATGCCCTTCCAGCCGCAACCCATCTCTGGGAAACATCCATTCACACTCATACACTACGGACAATTTAGCCTACCCAGTTCACCTGTACCGCATTTCTTTGGACTGAGGGGGAAACCGGAGCACCCGGAGGAAACACACGCGAACACAGGGAGAACATGCAAACTCCACACAGAAATGCCAACTGACCCAGCCGAGGCTCGAACCAGCGACATTCTTGCTGTGAGGCGACAGCACTACCTACTGCGCCACTGCGTCGCCTGAAATGTGCACATATGTACTTAAAATGTTTCAGGAAACAAGTTTACTGACTTTTTAAAAGTAAAGTCAAGCATTCGCTTTTTACAGTGGAACAGTCAGTTTTCTATATTGAGTTTAAAAGACTAAACATTTAATACAATTTTAAAATAATTATAAAAATATATAAATAAATAAATAATATAAAAATGTTAACTTATCATTTAAATATACCATTTAGGAAATATGTTTAAGGAAATATACAAAATTATATTTTGTATTTTTATTTGCCACCTAGAAGATGTGTTAATAAATCTTCCTACATCTATTTTGCCCCCTGTGAGTAATGTATGGATAGATTTTACAGTATATTAAATGGAAACTCACTCTTTGACATAAACCAGTTTGAGTTGTTAAACACAAAAGCCAGCAAAAAAATTACAAAATTTTTTTAAAAACCAGCATGTCATGTACTTACTGCTATTCAAGTATCTGCTTAATTAAAAAAAAAATAATAATAATAAACACAAAAATAAATAATTTTGAAAAAAGTTGGAGAAGTGTAACCATTGACATTCCATTTGTTTTTCCTGCTATGCAAGTCAGTGGTTACAGGTTTCTAACATTCTTCAAAACATCTTCTTTTGTGTTCAACAGAAAGAAAAAAACTCATGAAGGTTTGGAACCACCTAAAGAGTGAGTAAATATTCATTCGTGGGTGGACCATCTCTTTAAAGTACCACTCATGTGATTATCAGTATAACAAACCCATTTAAATTACTGCCATTGCTTTGTACATTATCATAATCACATTTAAAGCCTAAACTATATAGAATTATATCAAATTAAATTGTAAAAAATTCTATCAACAATCTTCGAACCTGTTTCTTACATATTAGTTGCGTTTTGTTGTTTACATTATTTTCTGTAAAGTCATCGCAGCGTCTGTTAATCATATTTGCGAATGAGCAGATCCAGTCCTTCTGTTGCATCCGAACCTGCAGCTTTTATCATCAGATTAGTTTATGCTTCTGTTTAGTTGAGGTCCAGTAGCTCACATCAGAACTGGCAGCTCTTTGATATAACAGGTTTCAGATGCATCTGCTGTATGCTGAAAGACTACACTGTAAATGCTATTTTAGATAACTGCATGGATCAGCTCAAGTACAACCAGTTTCTATCAGTAAAATGATATCAGGTCTGATATTTCAGCATGGTGATCTACATTCAAACACAAGCAGAAAAGCGGGAAAAGTGCAGTGCTGTGCAAAAGTCTCAAAGTCAGGCCACTTTCACCAAAAAAGGCTTATAGTCTATATTTTTTCTGTAGCATGTCAGTTTGAAATATCCATTTACATTTCCAAACATTATTTTTGTCATTCATTGTAATTATACAGTGATATTATTGTCTGCACAAGGAGTCTGACAACAATAGTGCTCGACACAGAGATCTGATCTGATCATCATTTAGTCTGTCCGGAATGACTTGAAGAAACAGAACAAACTGAGACAAACTAAATCCAGAAGAACTTTGGCAACATCTCAGTACTGTTCAAAGTTTTATGCACTTGTGTGAAAATGCTGCAAAATGAGGATGCTTTCAAACATAATGCATAAATACATTTTAATGATCAATTAACTTATAATAACTAAATCAAATCAACATTTGGTATGAGCACACTTTGCATTGAAAACACTTGGTACACTTGCCCATAGTTTTTCAAGTAGGTTTTTTTGAAGCATCCTAGAGATGTTGCCAAAGTTCTTCTGGATTTAGTTTGTTTCGTCCTGTCATTGCAGACAGACTGGATGATTATCAGACAATAATCTCACTGTATAACTACAATTGATGACAAAAATAATGTTTGGAAATTTAAATTGAGATTTCAATCTGTCATGCTACATAAAATTGCCAATTTAAACCTTTATTTTGGTTGGTGAAAATACTAGTGGCCTAAAAGTACTGTAACTAATTTGAATGCTGTTTTAATTTATACAGTAATGTACACTATGCTTATGTACATTAAGTAATAATTAGAACTATGATTTTTAAATAGCATAATAAAATATTGAAATCGAATTGGTGTAGAAACTATTTGGCTCATAAATTTGTTATGCAGACGCAGCTTATGGTTCAATAAAATATCATGATTTATACATTAAAACTGTTTCTTCTGTCACCTTTAATCAGTTTAATGCATAATTGCTGAATGAAACTACTAATTTCTTTTGAAATAACAGTTATTCTTACCCCTGACATTTTAACAGCATTTTATAATACATAAAAATCTACGTTCTTAATGTAAAAAATATGTTAAAAAAATAACCTAAATGTACATCAAATATGTACAAACCCAACATAATATTTACGCTCTTATTATTTAATTTAAATGACATATTTATCCAAATTGTTGAGTTTGTCCATATTTGATCCAGAGATCCACTATTTTTTAATAATAAAATACTATAAATTCCTGTAGAAACAATTTTCACTTAGAAATTGCTAGATAAATAGTAAATGCAAATAACATGCTAAAGAGTAATATTTATTAAGAACATCAAAGGAAGAACAATTCTTTAAAACATTTTTTATGTTTAATTGAACATCTTATCATCCCATTTCATATGCGTCATCATTAAGGGGAAAGAAAAATGATATATCATTATATATCATTAAGACCAGACTGATTTTTACAGCATAGACTTTACACCTAGAGTCATAATTATTATCAAGGAGATCACAGCGCGATCTTTGCAGATAAAGTGTCAGCCCTCGCCTCTTTTAACTTTCACTGACGTCATTCCACGACACCGATTACAACGTAAGTCTCGCATTAACAATTAAACAGTCATGCGTTTATTAAGAAAGGTGTGTCAGTGACATACAGTAGAAGCAACCTTTTCATTTTGTCACTCCTGCTGACTTATCAGATGTATAAATTATGTGTCATTTTCTGGTTACTGTAAATCTCTTTGCATGTGCATGCCTGTGCAAGTTCAGTTATACATTAATATTAAAGAATTAAAGAAAAGGAAAGACCCCATACAAACTTACCTTAGAAAGCTAGAGGCGGTCAATCAGTGAGCGGTCAGGGAGTGTGTGTGTGTGTGTGTGTGTGTGTGTGTGTGTGTGTGTGTGTGTGTGTGTGTGTGTGTGTGTGTGTGTGTGTGTGTGTGTGTGTGTGTGTGTGTGTGTGTCAAACACACATGTCCTTGTGTGTTTAATGTGCTCAGTTACTGTTACTAAATGTTTTAAGTACACAAAAGAGCTCCTGATAGAGCAACACAGGAATGTAAACAGAAATTAAACAAGTGCTTTTTTGTTGAGCTTGTAATGCGTTTTATGTTCTGCAAACAGCAAGGTCTCTCTCTCCTGTTCTGTGTGTGGGGTATATTTTGGGTATTTTAATGAGCTGATGGTCTAGATAGATAGGTCAAATTTCACGTTTATCAAAGTTGAACCATGCCCATGTGTGTGTGCTCTGAGTTTGTGTACGCTTCTAAATGTTGACAACATTTACTTTGGACAGTTCAACTTTAGTCTTCCAGGAAATGAAACAAAAATAATGCGCTGCATTTTTGTCCAATCAGATGCTCTCTAGAATGTAAAAGCTACGCTCAAATATCGCCTCTGCTCTGTCTGTCTAGCAGCTAAAACAGCCTGAAAAAAAAGGAACACTTTTTTTTTAATATACTGTAGTTTGAAAGAAAACTGTAAATTGGCAATAAATGGGTGGAGAATAATCTCAGAATTGTGAGATAAAAATTTATTTGTTCAATTATTTATTTATCTCACAAATTTATCTGAGAATTTCAAGATATTAACTAAAAAGTCATAATTTCGAGTTAAAAATAATAGCAACTCATTTTGCAATGCTAATTTCTGTCCAACCGAAGGCTCAACATCAATATGAACTATCACTCAATATCAATTATGACTAGCAACTATAGCTGTTTATCACCACACATACACGCGCAGACACACACACACACACACACACACACACACACACACACACACACACACACACATTTTGTTTGAATATTTTTTTGAATATTGATATAACATTATTGTGAAAAAAAACTAGAGATAAAAAGATAAAAAGTTGCAATTCTGAGAAGTTACAACTTCTAAATTTGTTATTTTTATTATTATTATTATTATTATTATTATTATTATTATTATTATTATTATTATTATTATATGCAGTTCTGAGTTTACATCTATATCTTACATCTTTGCAACTCCACCTTAGGATAAAAAATAAGAAACATCAGTGAATTTATTTATTTATTTATTTATTTTTGTGATTATGGAATTTATTCTAGGACTTGTGTGGAGATGAAAGTCTGAATTGTGAGATGTTAACTTGCAATAGCCTGAAAAAAAGGAGATAAAGACCATGATCTAAATCAGTTGGATTGTGAGTAAAAAAAAAATTACCTTGCAATTTCACTTTTTTTTCTTCTTCAGTATTGTGAGATGTAAACTAAAAGGTCAGCTATATCACTGCCTATATTGCAATCATAACTTTTTAGACCTTCAGAACTCTTTGTTTTTGTTATAAATGCTTTTTTACGATTCTTAGAAAAATTCTGAATTGTGAGATATAAATACAGTTGAAGTCAGAATTATTAGCCCCCCTGAATTATTAGCCCCCCTGTTTATTTTTTCCCCAATTTCTGTTTAACGGAGAGAAGATTTGTTCAACACATTTCCAAACATAATAGTTTTAATAATTCATTTCTAATAACTGATTTATTTTATCTTTGCCATGATTACAGTAAATAACATTTTACTAGATATTTTTCAAGACACTTCTAAACAGCTTACAGTGACATTTAAAGGCTTAACTAGGTTAATTAGGTTAACTAGGCAGGTTAGGGTAATTAGGCAAGTTATTGTATAATGATGGTTTGTTCTGTAGACTCTCGAAAAAAAAAAAAAATAGCTGAAAGGGGCGAATAATTTTGACCTTAAAATGGCTTTTAAAAAAATTGAAAACTGCTTTCATTCTAGCCGAAATAAAACAAATAAGACTTTCTCCAGAAGAAAAATATTATCAGACATACTGTGAAAATTTCCTTGTTCTGTTAAACATTATTTGGGAAATATTTAAAAAAGAAAAAATGCTAGAGGGGCTAATAATTCTGACTTCACCTGTATATGAAATAATACGAAAATCATATAAATAATATGGAAATATGAAAATCAAATAGCAAAATTATCAGAAGTGCATCATGTATATGTGCAATTGAAGGTATTCTGAGTTATATTGGTATTCGTGTTATACAAATATTGTTATACATTTGCATCATGTTACAATTGCGAGTTTACATCTGATAGAAACTCTGAACTCAAAAAAAGCTCAGTATTTGGAGTTACAAACTTGCAGTTAACTTAAACTTAACTCGTAATTGTCAAGTACAAACTAGCGGTTATGGGAAACATGACCAGAATTGTGTGATGTTTATTCACAATTGCGAGAAAAAAATACAAATTCCAGTTAACCTTTTTTTTTCACTTTTTTTATTCCGCTGCAGAAACAATTTTCCATAAACAGCAACATTTGGTACATAATTACTTACAGTTATGTAAGCTAAATAAAATAATAACAATAAAATAGATAACATTTTAATTTCTGCTACATTTACATCCTATTAGAGACTCAGAGACACACTACAATGTATTTCTATTATGTCTCAAGTGATTTATTTCCAAAAATGAAATGTTCTTCTCCCTTAAGATGTTTAGTAAGCAATTCTTTACAAGAAACACAAATGTACTGTCTTTGACTTTCAAAAATGATCTTCTTCAGATGTCCATACTGATGAACCGGCCTTTACAAGTTAAACATTCTTTATGTGCCTCTAAAATGAGGCTGTAAAATAATATGTAGCGCCAAAAGCTTTTAAACTTGTGTTTGCTGTGATTGTTTTTTCCAGTTCAGATTTGGAAGGACATAAAAAAGGAGACAGCAGGCTTTTTTCTTCCCTCTCCATCTTCTCTGGACAAAGGTAAAGTCTTCTTAAACTCTCTATCAGCAAATGAATAGGATGATCTTTCCTTTGACTCTTTCCTCAGTTTGAAAGTCCATGAATAGCCTGGGGATGTAGAGAAACACTTGTTTGATGCATTTCTGGGAAGACAGATTATGTTAACTGAAGCCATAATAAACAGCTCAGGATGCTCACCAAGTGCTGGTTATCATAGGTCTCAATCAGGTCCTCATCGTCAGTAAATGGAAGGGGCTCTTTGTCGTCTTGCAACTGTGAGATCTAAAGAAAATGTATGGTGTAGTCAGAATTGCATGTTTCTGTAATATTATTATTATTACCAGCGTTCTTTGTATTGTTTAGTTTTTTATTATTATTAGTTAATTAATTAATCAAGTTTAGTTTAGTCACTTCTGCTCACCAAGGCTGTATTGATTTTAACCAAAAGTTTAAAATATTTAATATAAATAAAAAATAAACTATAAGATAGTGTGAAATAATATTTACAAAATAACTGCATTTAAGATTTAAAAACTCTGAAACAGCAGTAAACACTGTAAAATTATACTCTAGCAAAAATATTTTATTCAGCAAGCATGCATTAAATTCATTAAAAGTGGCAGTAAAGACAGTTATGTTGCATTTTTTATTATATTAAAAATAATTTTAAATTGTAAAAATATTTAAAGTATTACTGTTGCAGTGTCTCTGTCTTAGAATGTAGCCCATTTAACTGAGTTCACATACTGTATAGCATTAGCACATTATGTAATACTGAACAAAAACCCATAAAGTCTGTTGTGTTGCATCACATTACATTTGGATATTTAAAATTTAATTTAATTTAATTAATTTATTTGTATTTAAATATTTTTATTATTTTATTATTATTTTAAAATTGTATTATTTAATATTTTTATTTTTATTTTATTTTTATTTAGAAAATTCTGAAAGAACTGCCTTTTCTTTTTGAAATTATAAACTTATTCCAGTTTTAATTCTAAAAATATTTCACAGTATTATTTTTAAAGTGCCTGTCTTAGAAAGTGACCTAATTTTCCTAAGTTCACCGTATATATTGCACATTATGCAATACTGAACAAAACCCATAAAATCTGTTGCATTGCATCACATTACAACTTGGTATTTTATTTTATTTTATTTGTTTAATTTAATTTAATTTTGTTTAATTTAATTTAATTTTATTTATTTATTTATTTGTTTATTTTTTCTTTAAAAAAAAAACTAATTTTTATTATTATTATTTTTATTTATTGTAATTTTATTTTATTTCATTAATAAGTCACGTCTGCTCGGCAAGCATTTAATTTAACCAAAAAGTCATTTAAATTTATATTTATTATATTACATTTATTTAATTTCATTTCATTTAAAATAAAATATTTTGAAATAATATTTACAAAACTAATTGTAATTTAATAATTATTTCAATCTTTTGTTCTTATTTGGCAGGGGATGGTGTTAAAATTCAGAAAGAACAGCCTTTTTATTTACGAAATTTATACAATTATTCCATTTTAGGTTATAAAGATTTCACAGTATTATTTTTAAAGTGTCGTTGTCTTAGAAAGTGCCCTAATTTTCCTGAGTTCACCCTATATATTGTGCATTATGCAACATGAACACAACCCATTAAGCGTGTTGCATTGCATCACATTACAACTTGCCCCTTTAACTTTAGACTTTAGCTGGGGTATTATTTCCCTCATTGAGCAAGTCAGCATGTGTCTAAACATTCCTTTTATTACATCCTGTTTTTTGAACATCAGGATTACACGAGCGCCTCCAATTATCAGGCCATCTCAATAAAACGAAACTAAATTTCCACTCATCTTTCAAGTTTACAGTATGTTATCACCCGAGGCCATCAGCAGCTTCATTACGAGACATATGACACATTGCAAAAGAATTTAATTATATATTCCATTTATTCACTTGTCTTCTCAATTAAATGAAAGCTGTTGATTTTACCTTCTCAGCTAAAGGATCGTCTTCATATCCACTAGAGTTTTGGTGCTTGGATGAAGAGAATGGCATCATGGACCGAGAGGAAGAGCAGGTCTCTGGTAAACCTCCTCATCAAAGAAAGACAGGGCCTCCATTCTCCTGACAAGCTCACCTGTGACACAAGGACACTTTAACTTATTCACTGTGTCCAAACCTGCCGTTATCAGGCTGGAGTTTAGCACAGCTTGTAGGAACATAATGGTGTAGAGCCAGGCCTTACCGTCACAGCCTGCGATGTAGACGCTGACCCCTATGCGAATGAATTCTTTCACCACCTGTGAGGATTGAAAGTGACTAATTAGAAACATATAAAAGAGTAAATACATTGAAAAAAAAATATTCATTCGATTAACAATTTTTTTTAAGGTAAGTGGTTGCAAACAATTTATATGGGCTGAATTTAAACAAATTAAGTTAAAAATTACTACATTTAATTGTTAATTTAAATTCATCCATATAAATTGTTTGCAACAACTTACCTTAAAATAATTTTGTAATCCAGTGAATCGTTTTTTTTCAGTGTACAGGCCAATATGTAAATTTGTACCATTAATTTAGTTCCAAACCCATAAGAATGTGTTCATCTTCAGAACATTATAGAATTAAAGACATTTTTAATCAAATCGGAGAGATTTCTGTCCTTGCATTGAAAGCCACCTTCAACTTCCCAAATATATAAATACATACAGTTGAAGTCAGAATTATTAGCCCCCCTATTTATTTTTTTTCCCAATTTTTGTTTTATGGAAAGAAGATTTCTTCAACACATTTCTAAACAGAATAGTTTTTAGTAACTCATCTCTAATAACTGATTTATTTTATCTTTGCCATGATGACAGTAAATAATATTTTACTAAATATTTTTCAAGACCCTTCTATACAGCTTAAAGTGACATTTAAAGGCTTAACTAGGTTAATTAGGTTAACTAGGCAAGTTAGGGTAATTAGGCAAGTTATTGTATAATGATGGTTTGTTCTGTAGACTATCGAAAAAATATATAGGTTAAAGGGGCTAATAATTTTTACCTTAAAATGGTGCTTAAAAAATTCAAACTGCTTTTATTCTAGCCGAAATAAAACAAATAAGACTTTGTCCAGAAGAAAACAATTTTATCAGACATACTGTGAAAATTGTCTTTTCTCACATCATTTGTGAAATGTTCAAAAATGAAAAAAACAAAAATGTAAAGGGGGGCTAATAATTCTGACTTTAACTGTATGTTTGACATATGTTGTATGCAGTTTAGGTAAAATGAGGTTACAGGGCAGTATGACGCCAAACACTTTTGATCCTTTTCACACTAATTATATTTACAGGGATATATTATAACACTTATTACATGGCTGTCTAAATAATCGATTCTGATTGGTCAATCGGAACATTCCTTGGTATGTTATCCAAGATAACAACCGCTAAATATGCAGCCTCATCTGAGAACTTTGATTCACAGTGATCGTTCAAATCCATATACAGTTAAAGTCAAATTGTTAGCCCTCTTGTGAATAATAAAAAAAAATAAATTCCCCAAATGATGTTTAAACAGAGCAAATGATTTTTCACAGTATTTCCAATAATATTTTTTTTCTTCTGGAGAAAGTGTTATTTGTGTTATTTTGGCGAGAAAAAAACGCGCACACACACACACACACACACACACACACACACACACGAAAGGTATTTTGAAGAATGTTACAATCCTGACATCAGAATTAGGACCAAAAATACTATCAAAGTCCATTATTGTTTTCTTCAGTATATCTTCAACTGAAGAAAGAAACTCAAACTTGTTAGAACAAGTGAAGGGGGATTAAATTATTATTTATTATATATTTGGATGAATGATCCTTTAAGTATAATGTGGTTAAGAATATGCATGTTCAACTTGATTGAAATCAATTAATATTTTGATCTATTCATGAATGTTTGAAGAATCAAAGCTATCAATGGTGTGACAAATATCTCTCAGATTTCATTAAAATGTCTTCATCTGTGCTCTTTAGATGAATGAAAGTCTTATGGATTTGGAATTCACACAATGAAAGAATGTTGATGTGGGCTGAAAGCGACCATTTAAAAGAAAAGTCATTACTGACTGTTCCAAACCTTTCTTATGTGGAATTCAGTGGGGTACAAAGCCTCATTTACTTTAAATGAATGGACCATAAAACACCAAGACAATTTTCAAAATATCTGTTCTGCTGAAGGTTTGGAGTAGTATGAGATTTTGGTCATGCATTGTTGGAGTAACACAATGCCTCACATTAGAGCAATGAAGATGGCGTACCAGTTTGAGGATTTGGCTGCCATCACGTCCAGGAAGAGACTGAAGAGAAGTCCACCACCAGACTGTGAATATGAACCCTGGGCACCGACACACTGACAGGCAGCTCAGATGTCCAGTCCACCTGGATCTTCACCTCTGAGCTGGTCTTAGACGCCTGCTTTTCCATCTCATGACCCAGTTCATTCTCAAAGCCTTTGTTTTCTACCCCCAATGAGGCCACTGGTACCAAACCTGCCTGTGAAAGAAGACCAGATGAGAAAGACCAGAATGTGACTCGGGTGAGTGATAAAATCTTTTTGGCAAAAGGTTTCATATGAAGAATTCAGTTGCAAAAAACTTCTAAATGAGCGTTTTTCTCAGCTTCATTGGTTTATGTTCAGTTATTTTATGGTATAGACGCTATTACTGAACCTACACACAGGAGGCATGAGAAAAATGCTCATTTTTGAAGACACTTTATGTTAATGTTCAATTTATGCTATTACCAAAACTTTTAGCTCAAACTACTAATTAGCTGCTTATCAATAGTTAGAAAGTTTATAGTTCAGTTTAGGTATTGGGTTATTAGGAATGTAAAAAGATTATACTTTATAATTGCTATAAACAGTTAATATCTTAATAATTGTGAGATAATAAGCCAGTAGTAAACGGTGTGAAGGATTTCTTGATTTAAAGTGTTACAAGAAGAAATTTTCAGATGGCACTCATTGGATTTGCATCTGAACTCTTCATAAG
This sequence comes from Danio kyathit, assembly GCA_903798195.1. Taxonomy (NCBI): domain Eukaryota; kingdom Metazoa; phylum Chordata; class Actinopteri; order Cypriniformes; family Danionidae; genus Danio; species Danio kyathit. The sequence goes on along the minus strand of LR812522.1, from coordinate 22,650,394 downwards.
TATGTGATTTTCAATCATAAATGGCTGTGCACAAAGTACCTCTGTCACTTGCAATTTTCCTTTTTTAATGAGCTTGTGAATCTTCTTCAAAGCTTTGTTTCTTTTTTTGAACACCCGCACTGCATCAAAACCCACCTATAAACAAACATTCACAATAATCATTAAGCATTTTAAAACACATTTTAAACTAATGCATTCATACAGATCTTTCATATATCACACACAGAGTTTGTTTTGAAATTTATAATTAGAGCAATGGAGTAAATGTACCTCATCCCTCAGCTTTTCTTTGAAGTAATCAATATTAGCAAAATAAATGGGCGAGTTGCACTTGAAAATCTTCACCCCGGGGATCTCATCAACCTGAATTTTTTTGAAATACATTAATATTATTAAAAATGTGTATGTATAAATTAAAATGGTAATGATTGAATTAAAATAAATGATTATTTACAGCAATAAACATTTGCACCTTACCTTTTTGTAATCTTTCATATTTTTTGTAGATATCAGTGTTTGGGACCATTTCCAAGGGTGGCACAAGAAGGGCTGAATAAAACAAAGAGCAATCCGATGTCTTATTAATAAAGCTTACATTGTGATGCATGTCTTAAAAAAACAAATGCTCATGATTTATGTTTCAGTTTTTACTTTTCTAACTGATGTATAATTATTTTATAATCCTATAATACATATTACAAAACAAGCAATTCTTTTATGTAACATTAACATGATTCTCTTATTATTGACCATAATTCAACTTCATGGTTTGAATAATATGAATACAATTGAAAACAACATTGTTTTTTCTTTTTTGGTGCTGTTTAAAGGAAAGATTTCTTCAACACATTTGTAAACAATAGGTTTAATAATTAAACTCTAATAGCTATTTTTGTTTGGCTTTGCCATGATGGCAGTACATAATATGTTATTAGTTATTTTTATAAGATACTAGTATTCAGCCTAAAGTGCAATTTAACGTTAAGTAGGAAGTTTAGATTATTAGGCAAGTCCATTGGACAATGGTGGTTTGTGCAGTAGTCAGTCAAAAATCTTATGGAGGCTTATAATATTAACCTTAGCAGTTTTTTTATTTATTATTTTTAAATGATATATAACGTTTATCCCAGCCAAACTAAAAGAAGATACTTTCTCCAGAAGAATAATGCAATAGGAAATACTATGAAAAATGTCCTTGCTCTGTTAAACATCTCTTTGGAAACTTTGACAAAGAATTCAATTTCATTGCAAGTCTAAACCTTTTTTTCTTTAACTGTATACACATTAAGATGCAGTAATTCAGGTCAAAAGTCAGTCATCACATTTATAACAAGTGCTAAAAGGATAACATTTGCTTATTATCAACTACAAACCCTAACTAATTCTGAGTACATTATTGTTAAGCATACTTGAACTACTTACAACTGTGTTCTGACCACCACTGTGCCCATCTCAAACACCAGACCAGCCAGCAGGCCCACATCCAACCCAGCACAACAGACGCCAGGCAACTTGCTATCCAAATGAACTGCAGAAAAATGAGGATTCAGTTGCACTCATTACTACTATATAATCTCACATTATGCAAATAAAGCTAAATGATTCCGATGCTCCCATTGGCTAATTCAGCAATCATTGATTAACGCAAGAATGACTTGAAACCAAGACTACTGTATGTTGCTAACAATACTCTCATTCTGTTCATTTATCAGGCTTATGAATTGCACTTACACAGTCCGTTCTGTTCTGTCTCCAGAGTACAGGCACTCAGAGATCTGCATGAACATTGCCCTTCAGGTTGGCTATAACAATGCCAGCCAGCACAGACTGAATGAAAAAGATGGATTATATCATTAGGTGCACTATGAATATTCCTAGTATTTGAATTTTAATATGCATATTCTCTTTTCACTATTTAAACCATTAGTTTCTTCTAACAACCTTCTGCAGAGGCTGAAGAAATGGCCCAAGAGCCAAGATCACTATCATCACCATCACAGCTGAGATGATACCAGCAACCTGCAGCAGTGAGAAGACAGAACAGTTCAATAATGGCGAGTTCTGTATTCACACATTCACAAAACACGTGATAGTGCTGGTGAAAAGGCTTGTTACACCAAGAACTATAACTGTAAATATACAGTGCCCAGTAAAAATGAATACAACCACTTACAGATTTCTATTTTCAATGAATACTTTCTGTGGGATAATAATAATAATAAGATATTTGTGTATGTTAATTAGATTAGTCAGTACCAAAGCCAAACTAGAACTAATTTAATCAAATAACTTAAGATCACAGTGCAAAAATGAGTACAAACTAATTAATATGTTAGGTGAAACTATTCATTACAATTTTAATAAAGGAAAACATATATATTTTGTCATTTTGTAAGTTTGCATTTGTCAATTTAGTATTTTTTAACACATCATTAGAAGTTAAACGTATTATCTTTTTATTCCTAAAGATGTTAGATGTCTACACTCGTATATTAATGAATATAGCTGTTTAATAAAATGATATACTGTTTAATATACTGTTTAATAAAGTTATGTGTGTTATTTGTGTAAATTCACCAAAATTTCTATAATCACAGAGAAATTTTCAAAGGGATGTACTCAATTGTGCTGTGTACTGTAACTACTGTATATTAGCTCACACCAACTGATTGTTCTATTGGCTGTCAGTGCTATTATTGGTTTTCAGCTGAAAACAAAAACTATAATTATTATATTAAAACTGGGGATAGTCCTCCTAAAAATAATATTTGCTCTTCCTTATTGTGGTTTTAAACTTGCATGCGTTTCTTTTTATTTTTCATTAAAAAGATTAAGTCATACATGTTGCTTGCATAATATGCTTTGTGTTTTTTATAGCTAAGTATAGGCTAGCATGTACTATTGTTGTTATACGATTATTAACATGAGCTTAAAAATCTTTAAAATTCTATTAAAATATTTATTAACGAAATCTTTACCAATAAATTCCAATATAAACACTAAACATGTCTAAATTATTATATTCCAATGTTTATTCTCCTTATACAGTATGATAACAGGCATGCTGGAAAAAAAATTGCCACAATTCGATCAAAATTCAGCTTAATACAATCAGAATTTGAGTTCACAGAACTTGTAATCAATGGATTAGTATTGTAGTGTGTATTTTATCTTCCCAATTATCATCCATGGTTTTAAAACATTAAGATTCTATTTTTACCTGACTCTTTCCTCCTGTGCTCTCCTGTACTGCTGTCCGTGACAGTGCAGTGCTGGCCACAAAGCTTGAGAAACATCCTCCGAAAATGTTGCTGACGCCAAAGCGATCAGTTCCTAATAAAAATAATGTGTATTAAGCATCATTGGGTCATTTTAATTATGATGCATCAAATTGTTCTTCATTCCTCTTAGAAATAAGCACCAGCAGTACATTTATTACACTTTTGTGCATTTACTGAACAACAAAGATACTGAAAGCAATCCTAATTTTGAAAATCAATCACAAATCTGGCTATGTGCATTTTCTATTACTTTATATTTTAACAAATCTATGTGCAGTTTAGGAGAAATCCTTAAAATTTTAAAGAATTTGTTGTTTACAAAGCAAAAAATGAAAACAAAAATAACACCAGAATAAAATTAAACCGCATTTATCACAAATTTGTATACAGAAATTATTTTTTTAATTATTTAACCTAATGCTAATCTTTGCTGCAATGCCAAGTTAAGAAATCGTTTCAGCTTTCTTTCACAACCTCACATTCATTCTGATATGTTAGGTTTAAAGCAGCCATAAAAGGTCAAAGACAAGCACAAATCAGTAGACAAATAAATCGAGAACAAACTCCCAGCATCTTTACAGTACTGTATATTAAGAGAAAACAAAAATAAATCAAGCCAAAAACAAAGGTAGCTGTACTCTCAATCTAGCGTGGGGTTACAAATTATATCAGCTGCAGTTTTGAACTCAAAATTGTTTGTTATCTGGAAGGTTGAAGTGACCTTAAAGGTCAACTAGTTCTTCTGGCTCTCCCTCATGAATCAGTCATTTCTGCATTTGTGGGAGAGTGCTTCTCTTTACCCTTGTTAGGCTTCACGAAATAACACGCGCGCACACACAAGTTGCCCAAGTATGTGTTAATGCAAACACATTTCTTGCAAGAAGCTGGTTTTGCCACATAATCAACATAAACGCCTTGTGCCATGAAAAAATTAGGTGTTTATTTTACTATACAGTTTTACATGACTGTATTTAAATGGTTTACCTACGACTATCATGGACCCACCAGCCAACTTGCCATAGGCCTAAATCATGCATACAAAGTAACTAGTTACTGTAATTAAATTACTAAAGATTTATAGGTAATTTAATTAGAAAAAACATTACATTTTTAACTAAAGAAGTTTTAGATTTGTCTGACAGTTGCACATGCTTAAGAAATAATGCATTGTGTAAAATTAAGTAGGAAATGAATGTTAGTATATGGTATTAATGAAATATGGTGACTTTATCATGTTTTGATTCATCTTGTTTAATAATTTGTGTTGTTTTATTATACTTAAGGTGATTTAACTTAAAATGAAGGAATATCTATTGTCTATTAATTCAGATGTGTATGGATTTTAAGTAGTATTGTATAGTAATTATCTTACTTTCCACACAAGTATTCTAAATGCAGTTTAATTATGTAATTAGAAATGACCAATTGGAAGTAACTTACTTAACATGATCATACTCATACTTGCGGTTTTTACATACCTGGTTGCCATCGACAGTGTAATCATGCTTTGCTGCATAGACTTTAGCCACAGAAACTGCTACTGCATAACCAACCACTGCTGTGGAGAAAACTAGAGCCCAAAATACTCCCAATAAGTTCTATATTTGGTGGCTGGGGGTGATGCCAAACCTGAGGAAAAAACACAAACAGACATATAGACCACACTTGTGCTATGAAGTTTTGTATGAAGGTTCATTTCTGGCTGCTATTGTCTTTTAAGATAACCACTGTTTCATGTTATTATTGGTTTTCAAACTGTCTTGTCACTGTCATTGTTCTAGCGATAACATTCATGTTTATTCGTGTTAATCTGTCCAGGGACAATGATAAACGTATGTGGATTTTGAAGCGACTGAATGCTGCACCAGCCCTCCTCAGGAAGCAGGAAGTGCCACAGGAAGTGCTCTTACCCCCTGGGGAGGTTGTGGACAATGCTGGCGCCGTACTGGGAGTTCAGTCCATCACATGAGAGATCGCAGAAGCTATCACTGTCTGTCAGGTCAAAAGAGGTAACAGCAATGTTTAAACAAAATTATATTTCAAAGAACATTGATTCATGCATTGTGTTAAGATTTGTAGAGGTGAGTGTTTGGGACCATACCACAATCACTTCTATAGGAATTGGCACTGGGATTTTATGCTGGAATTGGTTGTTGATCTCTTTCACAGCCATAACTATGGAGATTGTTAGTAATCCAGCGATCAGGTCTGCCATGTTTGTTTTGGTTTGATGTTACTGCCTACGTCAATGAGAGTCTATATATAGAAAAACCAAAGAAATAAACCTAATTAATAATTGTTATAGACTATTTATTTGATATAAATATTCATTATACATTATACTTTCATTTCTACCAACTTTCCATGAATAAAACTAATGAAATGATTCTGATTAAATTATATTAATGAAAGGGAATTACTATATTTGATAAATATAATCACAAATAAATAATCAAATAATTAAGTAAAATAAAAACTCAATAATAACAAAATATTTAATAGAACGAAAACTTTGCTGTACAAAATGACAATAAAATAGGAGAAGAGCTAAATTCTCTAAGCTGAACTAATATTGTTTAGTTAAGAAGACATATTATGTTACATATGCATGAATATACTTTCAATGAAAGGTTATGTTCAAATCCAGTGAACATTTATAGCATAATGTCTGTAATCCTGACATGACTTTTAGTTTGTTTGGCCAAACTTGACCCCAACTTTTAAAATATAAAAAGATTGTGTGGATTTATATATTTATATATAATCTACACAATTTTTTATATTTTAAGTTTGGCCAAATAAACTAAATAAAACTATATATATATTACAATTTATTTGTAATATATATATAATATTATAAATTACAATTATTTTAGAATTATAATAATTTACATTTTTGCATATAATTTTTACAAAATTTATAGAGAAATTGAGTGAACATAAACAGGTTATTACACAATAATGAAATGTAATAATATTATTGTTAATAATAATAATTTAGAAATGTTTAATGATTGATTTTTTTCCTCAACTTTCCAATGTTAAGACAAAGTAGAAACAATAAAAAATGAAAAATGTTATTCAAAATTCTTTTAGACTGATATAGGTGTGTTTGCGACATTATTAAGGATTAAGAGACTCACATAAGCAAAGGAGAAAGATCCGTTATGGTTGTGGGTAGGAACAGAACAGTATGGTGTTTAATCTGAGATATGAAGACGTGAAAGGCCGCAGCAGTGGGAATCCACCTACCAGTGGATCAGAGAGATACCTGACAGAATCCAACCTGCATCAGCCCCCATCAGCCACCTAGATTAAACAAAATTATTTGAGATTATACATGTTTTTAAATCATGTTTTCATTGTAATTGTCTGTGACTTTACCTGCAGTAATCCAACAGCACCGTCATAGTACAAGCACACCCATTATTCTCTGAGCTTCTCTGGCCTCTACATCCACCTCCATTAATGTGTCTCCACCATCGTCTTCATTCACATCAGTCATGTTCACTGAAAGCAGAAAGTGCTCATCGGGAGCTAAAGTCAAAACTACAGAGCCCACCATCAGACAGGTGACAGGGAACAGGACCTAAATGGACTACAAAGACAAATAAGGAAAACAACAACAACAAAACTGCTATGATACTCTTACTATATATTCAGTATGTACATTTTATGTATGCATAAAATATTAGTAAGTGTAATATTAGGTCCTCCCGCTTGTTGCTGTGGGTTTCTCCGGGTGCTCCAGTTTACCCACAGTCCTAAGACATCCGGTACAGGTGAATTGGATATGCTAAATTGGCCCATAATGTATGTGAGAGTGTGTGCAATAGTTGTGGGTGTTTCTCAGTGTTGAGTTGCGGCTGCGTAAAACATATGCTGGATAAATTGGCGGTTCATTCCACTGTGGTGACCCCTGATTATTAAAGGGACTAAGCCGAAAAGAAAATGAATGAATTAATGTAATATTAGGGAAGCCCTGATGTATTGGATCAATTTAAATATATAAGCATATTTGCAATAATATTAGAGCAGATACTGATAATTAATAATTACATAGAGGCAATGAGTTGCACATCTTTCGAATAATACAATGTTTTCTCAGACCAAATCATTTAATCAGTTTATTATATGTACAAAATAGCAGATGTGAGAAAGGGAGAGGGACTGATGTGGACCATTCTCAAGCGCTGACACAAAACCAGTGGTTAGTTTGTGCTAAAATGTCTTGGGCAATGAAAGAAACCAACTGCAGTTTAGACATATTCTTTTCTGGAGCAGTAAAAAATTATAATTTGCAGCAACAGCAACATCACTAGCTTTATTTGTTAAGTTTATTAAATAAATATGCTTTATTATATGTTATATAAAAGATATATACTGTATATTGAGTCAAATAAAATTGTGAAATATTGAATGCAATAGAGCAACATTGGTTTTTTCCTATCTATGCATTTCTATTTAATATATTTGTATACAAGACGGAATATTGCATTTCACAGTATGCTGCACTTGACTTTTACCTTCCATGAATCATTACTAAAGCTAATATTTTCCTACATACATGAATACATTTTCATGAAATTGAATTGATGAATAACCAGATTTACGTTGGTACCTACATGCAACTTTTGCTGAATAAATTATGTGATGCATCAAAATAATGTAATGTGGAAAATAACTAAGTCGACCTACCCACAGAGATTGTGTCTAGATGTTCCCAGCACAAGTATGTGAGAATGGAAAAAAACGCAGAGTAGAGTCCATAGACCGGTGCTACAGAAGTCAAACAATGCCATTTTACGCCACACCTGTACAAAAACATGAAGCTTTGACATTCTGCAAATATTGCAGTAATAAACCATAGGTTTCATTCACTTAATGCACCTCACCTTGTAAACAGCATACTAGTCCTGTGGTGACCCCAGACACGACATCACCCGGTAACCATTGCTTGACTGGGTATTTAGGGAGCCATTTCCATGATTGGAAGAAGCCCCTTATCTTCTCTGAACAGCCCATTTATCAGTGTATCTGTGGAAAATCATTTAACACTTTATTAATCAAATAACCATATATTGGCAATTGATTGACATTGATTACAACTTGTTTATAAAAGTCACAAAGAGTAAAAAGCTTGTAATAACCCCAAGGAACATGGTTTTTTTTTCCAAAGAGAATTTCTTATAAGCGTTTAACGGATTACATCACTCAGAAATGACATTTTTCATGTTGTTTCAATCCCAAGAGACCTCTCGTTCATCTTTGTAACACAAAATATATTTTGGTTGAAATTCAAGACCTCTCACATCCTCCGTAGACTGTAAGTATCACGAAACATTCAGAAAAGTCCAGAAAAGGAACCAAACACATTGTCAAATTATTCCATATGACTTCATTGGTTCAGCTGTATCATATGAAGCTCCATAAACAATTTTGTGCACCAAAAAAAACTGTAAATATGACTTTGTTTGCCTTTGTCTTCTCTTCTGCATCAGATCATGATGTGTGTTTACTACGGGCATTATAACATTTTGCCATTAGAGTCAGCAGTGCAACACGTAAGATTTTTGGTGCACAAAATTGTTAATGGAGCTTTATGTTTACAGTTAAACCAAGGTTGAACAAAGGTTTAAGGGGATTAAAACAACATGAGTAATTAATACCAGAATTTACATTTTGGAGTGAACTAACCCTTAACATCATGGAGACAGATGAAAAACTGTAAGCCTTCACATGAACTCACCACAAAGTTCTACTCAGTCGTTCTTGCAAACTCTGAGTCTCTTGGTCTTGTCTCTCATGCACCTGGTCGAAGATTTGGTTTGAGTAGATAGGTCGCGACACGAGGTAATCATTTTCATGAAAACACTCATCCATCATGATTGTCTGTAAATTCTGCTTCTGTGTGTGTGTCTAATCTGTTGGAAAAGAAGTTATTAGATTAGAATGAAAATGTATGTGATTTCACTGAAATAGTGGGGTAACACTTTATTTAATTACCCTGTTGTACATATTAGTATACATCAATGCTGTAGCTCTTTTCTAAAGCATTCCACATGGATGATATGAAGGCATGCATGGCGCTATGGTGCCAGTGCTCTCACAGAGTATGTTTGATAAGTGTATATAAAAAGAATTTGGTCTAGAGATTTACATTCGTACTCTACAAGATGTATCGCCATTACTGTGTTGAGACATTAGGAGCCACATACACACTACTGGTCTCTCTAACCATCCTCCAGATGTTCCCTAGTTTCCTAGGAGGTCTCCCATCCTGGTATTGACCAGGCATTGACCTTGCTTGGCTTAAGTGGGCTAACATTTGTCTTAGGCAGAGATGCCCAAAGTAGGGCCCACGGGCCAAAGTTGGCCCATTGTAACCTTTGATTTGGCCCAACATCCCATCTGAGAGGAGAGTGAGTATGATAGAGAGGGTTAGGACGAACGCCTTTAACACAGAGTTTAATCAAGTGTACATGAATCTGATTTTTTAAATGTATATACTGTCACTTGACAGATAGAGGACTATGTAGAAGACATCAGCATGCAAATCAAGGCAAAAAGTAGTGTAATTCTGTTATAAATTTGATCAATTTGTTTTTACTGTAAGTTCATTGTACAATGTAAAACATAATGTATTAGTTAATATAAAGCAATGTTGTCTAGTCATTTTTAGACATTATTAAATAAATTAGGAAATTACCCATGCAAATTGCCCTACCTATATTTACCTTTGGCTCACTAGCCTCAATCAAGTTCGGTTTTTGGCCCTTCATAAGAAAAAGTTTGGGTACCCCTGGTCTTAGGCCACAGGTTGATTTGGCTTTGGCTATATACTTGCATCTTAAAGGGATAGTTTACCCAAAAATGAAAATTCTATCATCATTACTCACCCTTGACTTTTTCCAAACCTGTCTGAATTTCTTTTATTGCACACAAAAGAAGTTATTTTGAAGAATGTTGGAAGCCCGTAGCCTTTGGCTCCCTTAGTATTTGTTTTTTTCTATGTCAGTGGCTACATTTTTTTTTTATCTTCTTTTGTGTTCAACAGAAGAAAGACATTTTATTCAATCAAAAGGGCAAATAAATGACAACGAAATGTTCATTTTAGGGTGAACTATCCCCTATTACTTGGTAATAACAAGGAACTGACCCTAAACCTGCTACTCTACCTAACTATATCCTCTAGAGTTACCTTATATCGCTCAGTACTTAACTACTTACGTGTGTGTGTTTTTTTCTAACCTTGCATTTCACCTTCTTTCTTTTTCTAGGGTGACTAGTCCAGATAAGGGACCATTTAGAGGGTCTTGCATCTCTTGTGTCAGAATTATCTGAACAAAAAGACCCCTTCTCCTTTCTCTGCCACTGCTATGTTTTTAATAGTTTTCCCAGGAGGTCTCCCATTCAGGTATTGTCCAGGCCCAACTCTGCTTAGCTTTAGTGGACAACAGGGAGATAAAGCTGTGGCTATATACTTATACTTTAAAAAATAATTCAAAAGTATCAACCTAAACATACATGCCCCCAGCCGCCAGTACTTTGTAGGTATATTGTAAAATTAAGCACAACAATATATCTATCATATAAATAAAAGTGCAACACATACAGTAGATGATACAAATTGTAATTTCTCTAACCTTCTACTTCATATTCTTTTTTTTGTCTAGAATTGTTAATTCCAAATAAGAGACCAGTGAGAGGGTCTTGCCTCCATGTGTAAGAACAATCTGATCTGCCTTTCTCTAGCAGAGCCTGCTTGTTCAGTGGACCAGCTCCTCCAGGTCTGTACAATGATCACTGAACCTATTGACATTAGAAACCACTTCCAAATTTTGGGAGGGGGATCCAATCTCCCACTATGAATGAGGAGTTTTGTGTCCACTGCTCCTTCCCTTATCGCAACACAATAGAAAACCTTATGCTAAAACACACTTATTTTAAATTCGAAACCACATTTTTTTTTTTTTACCTTAAGTCAAATCCCATGTTATATGTATTTGAATAGTTTCTATAACATTGGTCATACCCCAAATACTGAATGGCATAAGCAAAGTTTAAAGTCTTACCTGTAAGTTCCAGTTTTGAGTTTGTCAAATAGTAATTCCACAGCCAAGAAAGGGTGCACCCATGCCAGAAGCTCACTTAAACACAAATATTGTTTACGTCTGACTTGGTGAACTGGACCAGCATCCTTCTCTTTTGTATTTATAAGCAGATCTGGGATGTGGGAGGTGTATCAGGGATTTAAGCACCCACAGGAAGCAGAAGGGAATTACATCAGAGGCCCGTATAGTTTGCATTCTACCAAGGGGTGAATGTCCCTCCCAATCTTGTCAGAAAGCCTGTGTGTCTGTTTGGTAGTAAATGAGAGTGTGTTTGTGATGGAAAGGGGAGTGTGTGTGTGGGGGGGTGATGTGTAAAAGGCGGGCCCTGTTCTTTGTGTGTATGTGGGGGGGTTAGTATGTACATGTCGGCTAGTGCAGGTGTGATTGAACACTCAGGAGAGAACGGCATGATCTACGCACTCCGCGATCTGACCTTCTTAGGCTTCTTAGTCAGTACAGAATGTCTAGATATGAGCAGATCTCTCCTTAGAACATGAGCCAGTTCCTTAATACATAGTGTCTGATGATCTGTCGGGAAGCCAGAACTGACTGAGTCAGATTGATAATTTGTCCAAAACAAGTTGGGTTTGTGATGGAGATTTTAACATCAAGTTCTTTTGATGTACTTTACTAGATTCCTCTTGGTACACTTACTGTAGAGTGACGTACAGTGATGACGATGCTACAAAAAAAATCAAGTCATTGTTTACTTGCTTATTTATTTATTTATTTAAAGGTTACAGAAAGGCAATAGATGTAAATGGGGCCAATATTTATATTCAAAGGATGTACATTTGAATAAAATATTGGTTTAACAATACATAGAAAGGTGTTTAAATCTTTTTTACTTGTATTTTTCTCTTTTTAACATGCTTATATGATTTATATACAGTGCAATTACTAAATAAAGTGATTACTATAAAAACTTAACATAAGACTGAAGTGAATGGGGATCATTTTAGAGGATTTCAAAGCAGAAATGTAAGGTTTTAAACCCATTTTTATTAAATCTTATGTTAAAAAAGTGTAAAAAACTGTGTGTGTGTGTGTGTGTGTGTGTGTGTGTGTGTGTGTGTGTGTGTGTGTGTGTGTGTGTGTGTGTGTGTGTGTGTGTGGTGTGTGTGTGTGTGTGTGTGTGTGTGTGTGTGTGTTTTGCTTGTTTTCCCCCTCTTGAGTCTAAAAGTTATAATTATCTATTACAGATAATATGTTGATAATAACACAAATTAAAATAATGTCCTAAAGTCAAAGTCAGTTCAAGTTAATCTTGAGCACATTTGACATTATAGAGACTTGAAGGAAGTGAAAAAGTTATTATATTGTTTCACATGCTACATTTGTTTATTATCCAGTTGTCTCTAATGTTCTGGTTAAAATCACAGACTGAAATGAAGGCAGAAGGTGAGAGTTCATTTGTAAGATAGTGCTTAGTTAGACCTGAATGCTTCAACACATTCCCTCTAGTGGTGTTTTTAATGTTTTTTTTTTTTCATGTTAGTAAGACCTGAGTCATCAATGATGAACATCTGAATATGGATTAAAAAAAATACAATGACTAAGGTAATATTCTAGAGTAAAAAGTACAAGACCTCCTTGTTTTGGCGGCTCAAAGTAGGCTGAACAAAAGAATAATGCTGAACAAACATGCAGTACTAACTCTTTCACTTGCACTTGAGCTGCATGAGTGAACCTTGACCAGAGATAGAAGCATGTCTGCTCACCACATCACACCCACAGAACACTCACCCTCATTTAAATCCACTGACACTTTCTATGCACTGAGGGGATAAGGTCGCAGAAAGGGTAGTCTCTGCCCAAAATTAAAATTCACTCTATTTATTTATTTTTCACCTTTAAGAGCACTCAAAAAATTATTTTTGCTGCTTAACTGTTTTATGTTTAATCCACTTAAATTTGTAAAAACAATTAAGTTAACTTAAACAATTTGTGTTGGGACAACATGAAGGAATTGTTTAGGACCCAGCATTTTTTACAATGGGGTTCCAGACTTGCATGAGTTTCATTTATTCTGTTGAATGCAACTAAAGACACTTTGAAGAATGTAGGACATTTGTAATTCAAATATAATCAGTTAAATACACTTAAGCATCTATTTGGTTGTTAATGCGTAAAAAGAGATGAAAGACCATTTAAATGCATGTGCCGAAAAAAATATAATTTAATGCAGTGCTTTTGTTTGGTCTGAGACCCACTTTATATCATATCTCTGCCAGGCAGTGAAGATCTCTGTTTTTTTAAAGAAATCAGTAATTCAGTAAAGACTAATTCAAATATAATCAGTTAAATACACTTAAGCATCTATTTGGTTGTTAAAGCGTAATAAGAGATGAAAGACCGTTTAAACGCAGGCCTCATCATTAGCAGCAGGCTGGTTGCAGAAACTTTATTGAAAATACTGGGATAAAGTTAATTTCCATATTTTAAAGACATGGCTTTGGAAAAATATAATTTAATGCAGTGCTTCTTGTTTGGTCTGGTACCCACTTATATGGTATCTCAGCCAGGCCAACGCAATCTCATGGCAATTGTAACTTTTTGATTTAGTGGCTAATTCTTATGAGTTCGTACGATCTAATTTGTACAATTTAGTATGATTTGCTCATCACCCAATGACGGTTGGGTTTAGGGGCGGGGTTGGGTGCCATGCCTCGTATGACTCAACTCATACGAATTCGTACAAATTAGCCGCTTAACTGACAAAACGTAAAATACTTACGTTTCCTCGTGAGATCACACTGGCCAGGCAGTGAAGATGGAGGGTTTTTTTAAAGAAATCAGATCTTAAACGCAGCGATTTTGCATGGGATGACTATTAACCAGAAGCCCTGAGGCTGGCTGACTGATATTAAAAGTGTGTGTGCATATACCCTATTGATTACCATGTAACCATGGTTTTACTAGTTTTATAAAATGGTTTACTAAGATAGTTATAATAATAATAATTCCTTACATTTATATAGCGCTTTTCTGGGCACTCAAAGCGCTTTACATATTGGGGGGAATCTCCTCTTCCACCACCAGTGTGCAGCATCCACCTGGATGACGCGACGGCAGCCATATTGCGCCAGACCGCACACCACACACCAGCTGATTGATGGAGAGGAGACAGAGTGATGAAGCCAATTATGGTGTGGGGATTGTTAGGAGGCCATGATAGAGGCCAGTGGGCAGATTTGGCCAGGATGCCGGGGTTAAACCCCTACTCTTTTTCGAAGGACATCCTGGGATTTTTAACGACCACAGACAGTCAGGACCTCGGTTTAACGTCTCATCCGAAAGACGGAACTTAAGTTAAACTATATCAAGTTTCTGGTTACCATTTAACACACCAATAGTTAGATATTTAGTAAGTTATTTATTTAGTTAGTTAAACCATATTAATGTTTGGTTGATTTATTCACTCAATCAGTTTGTCAATTACACTGTAAGGCGTTTAGGCTATCCTAAAGAAATTTATCATTGCCTTTATCAAAAAAAAGTTACTTTTGAAAGTAATGCATTGCAATATTGAGTTACTCCCTAAAAAAGTAACTAGTTGTGTTACTTAGTTAATTTTTTATATATATAATTTTTTCTGAGTTTTCACCTCTAATGGACAGTATTGAGCTTATTCTTGAATGTGGGAAGTGCGCTAGTTTTTGCGATTGTTTTAGAACTTACGATCAGCTGCCTATGGGAGAAATAACTTGAAATAATAATCTGCAGAAAACACTCAAACTACTCGCTCTACAAACAAGTGTTTGCATGATTATACAGACAAAGCATAATCATATAATAAGAAAATATCAGTTTGCAAAATCAAGCAGCAAAACGAGCTGTTTTTAACGTCTAAAAATGAATGGAAGTAAATCAGAGCGGAAGTCTCGAGCCAAAAAAATTAAAATAGCTGCGCCCGCTTGTACGCAGAGACTAAGGTGAATAGAGTATTGACAGGAAAGGATGGGGAGCAGAGAGAGGGGAAGGATCCGGCGTAGGACCGCGAGGCGGGAATCGAACTCGGGTCGCCGTGAGCACCGGAAAGTATTTATGAAAGTTTTATGGAAAGTAATGCGTTACGTTACTTTTGTGTTACTTTTATTTATACCTGCCTGAGGCTTGATCTCTTTCAGAACTTTCAGGGTAATTTTTTCTTTTTAAATAGAGGAGATCTGCATTTCACGACACACTGTATAACCTACATTTTCATTTACCTTAAAAAAAAAACTAACTAAATAATGCTATACATGTCGTAGATACAGATTAATGACAGTTGAAAGCAATGTTGTTTGCTACTTTTGTATTTTTGTCTTATTAGTTCAGCAAAATCATTGTCCATTGAGACTATAATCTCCTTTTCTTCCATGTGTTCAAAATAAGAATACTTCCATCACAAAAATGTACAGTAAGGCTCTGCCATCTTGGTTTTTGTCTCTTCCCAGGGGGAGCTCATTCTCTCATTGAGTGAGATTCAACGTGATTACACTCATTTTAATTCAGCAAATTACTTTTTAAAAGCGAATTAATTAATCGAAAAAAGTAACTTGAATTGAATTTTTTTTAACTCAAATATTATTTAATTTATTAATAGTAATGCATTGTTTCGTCTACCTTACTTAGAAAAGTAATATTATTACGTTACTTGTAATCCGTTACCCCCAACACATCCCCAACACATAGACTATTTTAATTTGGTCGTCATTGGCCCATGAACATTTCCTGCTTGTTATCTAACTATTTTATAACTGTAACCAAGGACAATTCAATCACAACTTAATGTTAAAACAGCTATCATAACAGTATTTATCAATGTGTGGCTCTTTTTGGATTCTCGAAAGCTACAGAAATTAAAAATGTAAAACAGGAAATACGTTGGGACCATTGTTTTTGTTTACATCCCTCAAAATGGTGACATCTTTTATGATGCAAGAAAAAACACAATAACAGTCTAAATAAAGTGATTCTTTTAATTACTCTATTTATATTACAACTTTATCATAATTTTCCTATCACCTGAACATCAAACAATAATTTATTATCGTCTCATTTAGCCTATGAAGGCTATGAACAAGCAAGAGTAAATAAGTTACCAGAACTCGATTTATTTTAGTAATAACGTTTCATCTATCTCAAATCTGAACAGATTTTACTATATTGCGCTTACACTGACCTAATATTGTTTATAGTTGCGCTTGCTTTTTAAATGGCGTTGTTGTTATTTATTCTTCCACGTTACTACTCGCGGTCTAGACTGAGGTTTTAAGTTCACCAGCAGTAACTGTCCCCTCCCAGCTAGTGTGTTTTATTTGGTACCCAGGTTGCGTCTCACAATATAAAGAGACTACATTTTTGTAGACGAGTTTCTAGTGATTCTTGAAACGTGTTGATGTTGCGCGTTCCTTGTTGTCACACAGTGTTGTCTAGGTAGGGAGCTCGCGTGGTTTTTAGAGCACAGCCCGCGTCTCAGTTCCGCAATGTGAAGCGGTATCTGTCTCAGAATGCGAGCATGAAGTGTCATTATTGTCGTTATGGATCTAAAAAGCGAGTTGCTAAAGTCTGTCTGGTACGCGTTCACGTCTCTAGATGTGGAGCAGAGCGGAAAGGTTTCCAAGTCGCAACTGAAGGTCAGACTTACCTGTTTACCTTTGTGTGGCTGTGGGTTTGAGGGTTGTTTACCTTAACCGCGTTTTATTTAATTTCGGGCGTACATTGCAATAACGTTTTCAATGTTTGTGTCAGTTTACCGTCACATTTTCCTATCAGGTGATAGTGTTGCAAAGAAAGGAACAACAGTTCAAAGAAGTCATGACAACGTGAAGTTATCAAAATGGGAACATTCCATAGCTTTCTGTTGTTTATATTAAGCTAGTTGTGACCCAAACCTAAATTGAGAACATATCCATTTGTATGAAATGAATTAATAATAATATGTTTATGTTTACAAAGAAACCATTATATGTTATTTTTAGTTCAGGATTTGGGTACAGTTTTTGACTCCTAAATATGGTTACGTACAGTAGTCTAGATAAAAGACACACACACCCTAATGCACAATAAATAGTCTGAGATCAACTCAAAGCTAATTGCTTTGTGCCATTTGTTTTTACTGATGGTTATTCATTGGTTTCACTATTCGTTACTTGATTAGCTTGAAAATAAATTAATTAGTATCACGATTCATTTACTCGGTTAGCTTGAAAATAAATACCAAAGGACACATGCAGACCATGTTGACAGTGTTTCTCATGTTTTAACACGTCTCTGGGTCGGCCTGAAATCCCAGCATAAACAGACATGGGTCCAGGCATGTTAGATCTTACACTGAAAGCATTTTTGACATTACCTACAAATATATTTTACAGTGTGTAAAACTATTATAACACGTTATATAGTCAGTTTTAGTGCTGATTGACTGTATCTCATGATCATGCCAATAAAGTGGCTTTTAAATCCCAATTCTCTCAGCTGACTCTTGAATAACAGGTTAGACCTTTTTTTTTAAAGACCTAACTTCACTTTTTTACTTCTACTCAAATTATATTATAGAGCATTCAAATGGATGTATTGTTGTGAAGTCATGAAGTTAACTTCATAATGAACAATTAGATTTGAGTATTAAAGCATAAGTTAAAATATATTTTAAAGTAAAACTTTTAGAGGTGTGCTTTTAAAAAATGTACAGTCACAAATGGAGTAGTTTTAAGTTTTAGGTATGTTTTAGTTGCTCTTTTCCATGCAATTCGAGTAAGCATGGATTAGAGCTTTCAAGTAGGGCTGGGCGATTTGGCTTAAAATCTAAATCTGATTAATTGAACATTTTGACTTGATTACAATTTATAAACGATTATTTTATTTATTTATTTTTGCCCTCATAGTTCAATGACATGTTATGTACAGTAAATATGCTCACATATTACAAGTGAGAGATTTTTGAATTAAAGGTGAACATCAACGCTGAGCAACTGAAATTAAAACACACATTGCCTAAAACAAACAGTCACTTTTTACCTATAAAAAATTTAAATAAACAATTAAAACTTTTGGAAACAAAATTAATTATTTTCAATCTTTTTCATATTAAAAGTAGAAAATAAGCAGTATCTCTGCTAAATAAAATAACTCCTGTGTATCCTGTAAATAATATTTTAAACAATGCATTTCTTGCATCTTCTGTAAACAATTATTTTAATGTAAAAAATAATTTTATTGTAATGGAAAATTATGTCGTCTCAAGGCATCTTTGGCACAGCTTCCAATCATTGTCAATTTAGTGCAAATGTGCAACTTGTAGTTACATTTTTTAAAAGGTGTACTGGAATGCAACCGCACAAAGCCCGCACCAGACCGTATGCGTGTGCTCGATGCAGAAGTATAAATCAGCTTTAACCGAGTGAGGTCATGTGACTCCACATGCAGTAGGGAAAATAATTGAAAAAATTGACCTGGAAAAACTAGATCAATTATAGGTTTTGAATGTCGATTTCGATTACTTTTTTCGATTAATTGCCCAGTCCTACTTTTAAGCATCATTTTTTGTGTGTTCAGTTACATTTTTCTAATTTTATTTTGTACTTACTGTTGTATCCTCAATCATGCAACTGAAATATTGTGCTTTTAAAAGTGTGCACATGGTGTCTTTCTGTAAAATAAATGTCATTCAGTTTGATATTTTGTAACTAAATGCAATATATTAGCATAAGTGTCTACCATTTTTTGAGGCACATGGCTGTAGTTACACTTGCTCTCTCACTTCGTGTGTGGTTTTGTTTATCTAGCACTGTGGTTACAATGATAGAAAACATCACATTTATGTGTGTGTGTGTGTGTGTGTGTGTGTTTCTCCTTTAGGTCCTGTCGCACAATCTTTATACAGTGCTCAATATTCCTCATGATCCTGTGGCGTTAGAAGAGCACTTTAAGGACAATAACAATGGGCCAGTGTCCAGCCATGGCTACATGCCCTACCTCAACAAATACATTTTGGCAAAGGTCTGCTAATTTTACAGAATTACCAAAATTTAATCGCTCATATCCACTGTGAATTATGTTTATAGCATACTTATTACTGATGCTATGTACTTTATAAAAAGAATATACTAAGATATGAACTGAACACTTTTTAGGTACTCAATTAAATCACTAGAATGTTTTGTGATTGTATATTTATACATTAATTTAAGTATACATCATTTTAATTCAAATTAAAAGCTGATTTAACATGTAATTTAAAGTAAAACCTTTACAACGTGTACTTTAAATGTGCTTAAGCTTGATATAAAACATGAGCAAGTTATTTAAGTAATATATTTATTACATTAACGTGTTATCTGCAAGTATAGTTATCCGTTTAATATTTGAAGTATGCTACGAATGCACATTCATAACAATTAAGTGTACTTGTTTTTAACTAGGTTTTGCTTATGTTACCCCAAATCCGTATGACTTTCTTTCTGCCATGTAACACAAATACACAAGTTTGAATTATGTTTTACTTGCTCTTTTCCATGCATCTACAGAAAATGAGGACTGGACTCAATTAAAGGACTATTTTCATTTAAAGTACAGAATATTCTTAATAGATCCATTTTACATGACTGATTAAATAATAATAATTGGTGTAATAAATTCACAGTAATAAATGCTAAATTACAATCCAATATCCTTACTGGAAAGTGGTTTAAAAATAATAGAACATTGATTTTTCTGAACAAATACTTTAGAATCATAATTAAATGTATATAAAGGATAATAAAATTATTGCTTGCTATAAACTATATAAAAAGCTCTATTCCTTGTACCTATCACTTGCACATGCACATACCCGCAGATGCTCATTCATGTTTATTTGGTGCTATAAGTAATAGTAAAGAGACAAGTATGATCTTGTTAAGCTACTCTCCTATGCTGTTTGAACTGAGGTGCCCGTATAATGATCTGTCACGCTATATCAAAGAGCATCAAAACAGCATTTATTGGTTGAATTTTCAGACAAAATGGACAGAATTTGAAAGACCTTTGTTTCATATCAAAAGTAGCTAAACTTTTTGCGATATAATTGAATGCTTGATAATGTCCAGTGCAGTTTTAGTTGTCAGCTAAAGCAGCATATGCTAAATTGTCAATCTTGAGATCTGAGAATGAATTTTGATTCCTTAAACTGAACATGCATAACCTTTATTATGAGTCAAATTTTAAATCACATTTGCATGCATGCATAAAAGACTTGTTTTGAACTTTTTGATACAAATATATGCGCTTTTGTGAAATATGACAGAATGTCGAAATTTAGATAACCTGCTCCTTTAAGAACAGAACATTTCAACTTACTCATTTAGTTTAATTGAACACTGAGCAATGTTTGCCGGCAAACGGATGTTAATAGTATGTTTATTTACAGGTCACCGATGGGACATTTAATAAGGAAATATTTGATGAGCTTTGCTGGACAATGTCATCAAAGAAGAACTGCAAACCTAGCGTTCAGCAGGGTCTGTGTTCACAGAGAGACTGCTTCAAACTTTTCTGCCTGTTCAACCTACTTTCTGAAGACCATTACCCATTAGTCATTATTCAACCGGAGGTGAGTGACAGATGGAGAGAGATAAAAAGCATATCGCTAAAATGAAACGCACATCTTCTTCTCACCAAAACAGTTCAGGTACCACCAGTCAGACTGGATGTGTTTATATCTTAAAAAGGCACAGCCTAGTGCTGCTGGTTAGACTTTGTCCACACTAATAAAATCTCTCTATTCTTGCGTGTTCTCTGCAGTTTTATGATGCTCAGCTGCGAGTTGACACTTCAAGCAGCACTGTAGACTTGCTACAGTATGGTGTTGCTTGTTCATATGCATCCGTTTTAAGGAAGGAAGTGACCCGGGGATTAGAACTTAGTATAGATGAGGTGGTTTCCTGATGATAACGTTTGTCACAAGTAGATTTCTATCAATCGACCAAATTTCAGGATATGTTGTAATTTTCATTTCTTGCAGGTTTTTGTCATGTGCATCTGTGTTCTCATTTAATCATTTGGTTTTTTTTTCTTTATATAATCAAGTCTAACTGCAAATATAAATATATATATATATATTTTTTTTTTTTTTTTGCAATAATTAAAAATTCACCACAATTATTATTTGTATTGGTGCTCAATTGGATTTTATTATTAAATTACTATTATTATTATAATTTTCCTTCAGTTTTTTCTGTGCAACCCTCGAACATTTTGCTTTTGTCACTTTTGGTCACAATAATTTGAATAAATTGATTTTATTGTTATGCAATGCTTCAGTAAATCACCATCTGTTTTTAGTTGTGTAGTAAACTGATCACACCACATCCCAACAATTTGTCAAAAGATATAACAAAATAAAACCTATAAGTATATGTTACAAAAAATGATTACATGATGCCAAAATGGATTAGAGAATGTATCTGTCCAATCATGTGACATATAAATCCCAAATTAGTGTGTGCGCCATAGTCCATGACCCCAAAATGACCACAACACAGCAGTTTGGTAGCAGTGCCGTCAAATGATCAAAGTTTATTTTCACCCCAAAACTGACCACACCACATTATTTGAGAGCATTGTTCACCCCATTAGAGCATTATTCACCCCAAAACTGACCAGACCACATTATTTGAGTGCATCCCAACAATTTGTCAAAAGATATAACAAAATAAAACCTATATGTATGTTACAAAAAATGATTGCATGATGCCATAAGGGATTGGAGAATCTATCTGTCCAATCATATAGCATATATATCCCAAATTTGTGTGTGTGCCAAAGTCCATGACCCTCAAATGACCAAAACACAGCAGTTTTGTAGCAGTGCCTTCTGTTGATCAAGGGTTATGTTGAAATAAACTAATATAAATTGAACTAAAAGCTCTTCAATTAAGATATCGAATTGGACGTATTTGTGCAATGTTTTGCTTTATCAACACTTTTTTATGTCATTCATTGTCACCCCAAAAATGTAAAACAAAACAAATGAATCAGATGAAATGTCTTACCATTTGCACTTGCTCTAACAGCTCATCTGTAGCCTGTGTAGCGGACGCTGATGTGCCAGTCCAAAACTCTCTTTTGTTTCTGATAATTTAGTTGGAGTACCTGCTGAAGAAAATCTGCAGTGCAATGAGCTTGGAGTGGGACAGCACATTACTAGAGCAACTTTTGTCCCAGAATGTTGATCTTCAGGATGGCGTGTCAGTGTGGGAGTTTTTGGAGCATTTGAGCGCAGGCCAGCTTTTGCACGTCGAGAGTAAAGAGGCCTTCAGTCTCGCCGTGGATGAAGTTTTCATGGAAATGTACCACAGCATCATCAAAAAGGTGACTGGTTTGCATACAGCACACTATATTTGCATTCAGTGTGTGTTAAATCACATCACTATCTGTTTGTATGCACTTACAGTTACACCTACCATTGTTTTGATTTCAGCATGCTCTTTTACTTCCTGCATTGTGTTACTGATGGCATGCTATTAGCACAGAGATTTTATTTCAAGTCTTTTAGTCCAGTCCTGTTTATTCTGCAATTGCTTTATGCTTCAGGGTTACCTGGTAAAGAAGGGGCATGTTCGCAGGAACTGGCAAGAGCGCTGGTTTGTTTTGAAGCCCGGTAGCCTCATGTATTATGTTGCCGAAGACCTTAAAGAGAAGAAAGGAGAAATCCTGCTGGAGGAGAACAGTGTGGTGGAGGTAGATAAAGTATAAGCATTTACCACTGTAAAATCAGTATCCTTAATTCATCATATCTTATAACCATCTTATGTCATACATTAATCTCAGAGTGTTCCTGATAAAGAAGGCCGACGATGCCTTTTTTGTGTGAAAACTTCAGTCAGGACCTATGAAATGAGTTCTTCAAACCTGAAGCAGAGAGTAGACTGGATGCAAGGTGAGCAGCCTAACCAATCCTTAACGATTACTTCTCTCTTCTGTTGAACACAAAAGAAGATAATCTGAAGAACGATGGAAAACAGCAGCCATTGAAATCCATAGCAGGAACATAAAATTTTACTATAGAACTCAATGGCTGCAGCGTTCATACATTTTTGCATATTTTATATAAACACTATAGTAAATCAGATGAAAGAAACCCGTGAAGTGAAGGATGAGAATAGATGACATAATTTTTTATTTTAGATGAAATGTCCATTTAATTTTAGGGGTGTAATGATGCATATTTATACAAAGATAATATGTGATGATTTGTATCGCTGATGTGATCAGCATAGTTTGCCATATTAGTTATAGTTCATTTTATCCAAGTATTATTCACCCCAAATTGTTTGTCCTCATGTGCTCAGCCTTATGTTGTTTCAAACCTCTGAAGACTTCCATTCTTCTAATCACAGATACATTTATGAAACCTGGGATTTGGCAAATAAGATTGTCATGCAGTAATGTTGTGATAGCTTCTGAAATGCATTTAAAACCCCTCTCAGGCTGTTCCATGGCTGAACATTTTATATTAAATATGTATAATCCGATACATATTTGTTTTTATTGATTTTAATTATATTACAAAAGCCAGCAATCAATACAGATTGTTAACTTATATAATATTTCAGAATATACCTTCCCACCCCAATATTTGTTATACAGAAATTACATTTAAAATAAATTATAAAATAAAATAAAATACAATACTATAAAAATAAATTTAAATTGACCAATGTGTGTCCATACTGTATATAATAATAATGATAATAATAATAATAATAAAACATTATTACATTGAATTTTAAATTATAGTTATCTTTTCAAAGACATCCAATTTTTTCCTATCCACGGAAATTTAGGTTATCTAAATTTCGACGGAAAAGAGACCACACTTTTAAAGTCTCTGCTTTACCTCTGATTACATATGGTAAATTTCCAAGAGCTAGATTATCAGACATTTCCTTTATTCATTGTGCAAGAACAGGTCTTTGGGTGTTTCTCCATACCAAAGCTATAACACGTTTAGCTTGTATAAAGCTGAAATCTATACGTTTCTTTTGTTTGCATTTACTCACACATTTTCAGGATACTGTATATATGTAATCAACAAAGTTTTGGTTCCAAAGGAACATTTTCCCCAGCCATTTCACAGACCACACCAAGCACCTTCTTCCAAAACAACTGCAGCTCTCCACGTTCCCACATACTGTGAAACAGAGTTCCAATTTCATCTTTACATTTTGTGCAATAGTCTGGAATATTAGGGTTAATTCGATGTAATTTCACAGGTGTAATGTAAGTGTCCTCATCATCCTCCTAGTTGACTGTTTATTTGTTTTTTTCTGTAGCCATTCAGACGGCGTTCAGGTTAAGGGCTGAGGGTAAGAGCTCTCTACATCAGGACCTGAAACTGAGCAGGCGCAAGCAGAGAGAAACCCTTCAGAGAAGCCAGAGTAACCAGAGCACTCACAATGAGCCCAGTGCAGTGGAGGCCTCGCAACACTCTGCTCCAGAACAACAGGGGGAGACAGAGAGCTTAGAGCAGCACATAGAGAGCATCATTCAGGTAACAGTTTTTACAATCATTCTGTCATCATATTACTCTTACTATGTCGGCAATGTAGAGTATGTGTGTAGTTTACAAATGTTCATCTATATTTTTATTCATTTATTTTTAAAATGTGCAGTAGGGCTACACAATATATTGTTCCAAAATCGCAATGTGCGCATCTGCAATAGTCATATCGCAAGATACAGTAGTCAACATTTGAAGTGGATCATCACCTTTCATCAAAGTTGTCCTAAAATAATTGAACAGCACTCATTCTTGTCCTAGGATAATTTAAAAAAAACATTTTTGATTCACTTCGACTGTTGACTACTGTATGCAGTGTTGAGTCTTAAATATAATTGACCAGGAGCTTTATAATTGTATTTAATTACTGTATTTATACAGAATTTAAACGATTTATGCAAAAAAGGTTTTTTTTTTCTATTATTTTTGTCTTTTTTTGTGCAAATATCTACATTTCAAAGTAAAAAAGATTATTTGACTTACCCCACTGGCAGATCATTTTGCTTGTTTTAAGGAAAAGGTGAAAACAAAACAATATTTTTACTTGCTCTAGGAATATTTAGATATTTGGACTAGAAACGAGACAAAGTAAGAAAAGCTTTTTTTTGTGATTATTCAATATCTGTACCTGAATACTGTTACTGTGCGTTCACACCAAAGGCGGTGGCAGCGTCAAAGTTTGCTCTGGCCACCCTGGCGACAACGCTGTCTGCCTTCAGCTCCGGTGGCGAGAGTGTCAAAATTTGCTACATTGATCTCGTATTTAAAGGGGCCGTTGCAGCTTATCATATCAGTTACATTACCGCAGAAAACATGCTTTCTAGCGTGATGATGTTGCACACTTATTATCAAATTCATTTAACAATGGGAGATCAAGTTGCATGTGGTGTGGCTTTGCTCCACTTAATTATCCAATATGTCCATATGTCTGAAATATCCTGGAGCAGCAATACTGTTTTGTATTGTCGCATAAGATTCCCGCCTTTTAAAGAAAAGAAAATATATAACATTAATGCACATCAGTAACTCGCCAGTAACTTTTTTTAATGTATATTCCTGTAAGAAAACATTGCAAATAATTGGAAACCCAGCGACCGCAATAATCAAACCCTTGGGAACAACTGTGGTCGGAACCAAAGTTCACAGTGACTGTGTTCTCTGGACTCCTCTCAAGCGATGGATTTGTACATTCTGATTGCTTGCTGCCGAACCACGTCATAGCTCATTACCATAAAGTTGACTTGATTTCGACTCTCCTCGACGCCCACACCGGCAAAGACTCACCGTGCTGCTCCTCGCCGCTTATCGCCGCTGGCTCCCATTGAAAATTAATGACTTCCGGCTACTTTGATGCTCTCCGCTTTCGGTATGAACGTGCAGTTAGACTCCCCAGAAAATTGTCATATAGTGCTATTCTCGAGGTTTTTTAAATCTTCACTTTCGCAAATTGGTGAAGTTTTTTTTTCCTCGTCGCTGTCGCCACTGGCTTGCATGGTTCGGGATCTGTAGAGCTGCGCATCGATGGAATTGCTCTTTAGTGTTAACCCACACTGAACTGAGCTAAACTGAACTGAACTTAATCTCTGAAAACTGAACTGACACTGTTTCAATTCACTATAATCTTCCATGTGAAGCTGCTTTGACACAATCTACATTGTATAAGCGCTATACAAATAAAGATGAATTGAATTGAAAATTGCTATTCATACTAACTTTTGAAACTGCATTCATATTGCAATATTTATAAAAAAAAAAAAATTATTGAAATATCAGATTTTGTCAGTATCTTTCAGCACTAATAAGTAGTAAACAATATAGCTGTTCTTACCTGGAGGGTTGCAGGATGACAGCAAGGATTTAAATAGATTTTCTTTATTATTATGTAAAGAATAATGTACATCAAGATGCTTGTTCTCACATAATAAAGTCTGAAAGACTTACTGTGTAAGACTGAATGATCGACTGGATGTACTTTATACCGCTTATTAAAAGGCTTATTAATTAATATTTACCAGCTCTTTAATTAAATGGAAAGCAGTCAAGAAAAACTGAATGACAGTATACAAGCATATATGTTTATGAACTAATTTACTATTGGAGTTTTAATAACTCATTTCTAATAACTGATTTATTTTATCTTTGCCATGATGACAGTAAATAATATTTTACTAAATATTTTTCAAGACACTTCTATACAGCTTAAAGTGACATTTAAAGGCTTAACTAGGTTAATTAACTAGGCAGGTTAGGGTAATTAGGCAAGTTATTGTATAACGATGGTTTGTTCTGTAGACTATCGGAAAAAAAACTTGCTTAAAGGGGCTAATAATTTTGTCCCGAAAATGTTTTTTAAAAAATTAAAAACTGCTTTTATTCTAGTCGAAATAAAACAAATAAGACTTTCTCCAGACGAAAAAATATTATCAGACATACTGTGAAAGTTTCCTTGCTCTGTTAAACATCATTTGGAAAATATTTAAAAAATCAAAGGGGGGCTAATAATTCTGACTTTAACTGTATTTAAAGATTTATAATAATTGCAGCCGGAATACTAAAATGAATGTTTATGGAGAAAGGGGGAGCCTTTAATTATACAGGGAGTGCAGAATTTTTATGCAAGTTGTATTTTTGAGGATTAATTTTATTATTGAACAACAACCATGTTCTCAATGAACCCAAAAAACTCATTTATATCAAAGCTGAATATTTTTGGAAGTAGTTTTTAGTTTGTTTTTAGTTTTAGCTATTTTAGGAGGATATCTGTGTGTGCAGGTGACTATTACTGTGCATAATTATTAGGCAACTTAACAAAAAACAAATATATACCCATTTCAATTATTTATTTTCACCAGTGAAACCAATATAACATCTCAACATTCACAAATATACATTTCTGACATTCAAAAACAAAACAAAAACAAATCAGTGACCAATATAGCCACCTTTCTTTGCAAGGACACTCAAACACCCTGCCATCCATGGTGAACGGATCAAAACACTGACAGAGTTCATCAACATTGCATGCAGCAGCAACCACAGCCTCCCAGACACTGTTCAGAGAGGTGTACTGTTTTCCCTCCTTGTAAATCTCACATTTGATGATGGACCACAGGTACTCTATGGGGTTCAGATCAGGTGAACAAGGAAGCCATGTCAATAGTTTTTCTTCTTTTACACCCTTTCTTGCCAGCCACGCTGTGGAGTACTTGGACGCGTGTGATGAAGCATTGTCCTGCATGAAAATCATGTTTTTCTTGAAGGATGCAGACTTCTTCCTGTACCACTGCTTGAAGGTGTCTTCCAGAAACTGGCAGTAGGACTGGGAGTTGAGCTTGACTCCATCCTCAACCTGAAAAGGCCCCACAAGCTCATCTTTGATGATACCAGCCCAAACCAGTACTCCACCTCCACCTTGCTGGCGTCTGAGTCGGACTGGAGCTCTCTGCCCTTTACCGATCCAGCCACGAGCCCATCAAGACTCACTCTCATTTCATCAGTCCATAAAACCTTAGAAAATTAGTCTTGAGATATTTCCTGGCCCAGTCTTGACTTTTCAGCTTGTGTGTCTTGTTCAGTGGTGGTGGTCTTTCAGCCTTTCTTACCTTGGCCATGTCTCCGAGTATTGCACACCTTGTGCTTTTGGGCACTCCAGTGATGTTGCAGTTCTGAAATATGGCAAAACTGGTGGCAAGTGGCATCTTGGCAGCTGTACGCTTGACTTTTCTCAGTTCATGGGCAGTTTATTTTGCACCTTGGTTTTTCCACAAGCTTCTTGCGACCCTGTAGACTATTTTGATCGAAACGCTTGATTGTTCGATGATCACGCTTCAGAAGCTTGGCAATTTTAAGAGTGCTGCATCCCTCTGCAAGATATCTCACTATTTTTGACTTTTCGGAGCCTGTCAAGTCCTTCTTTTAACCCATTTTGCCAAAGGAAAGGAAGTTGCCTAAAAATTATGCACACCTGATATAGGGTGTTGATGTCATTAGACCACACCCCTTCTCATTACAGAGATGCACATCACCTAATATGCTTAATTGGTAGTAGGCTTTCGAGCCTATACAGCTTGGAGTAAGACAACATGCATAAAGAGGATGATGTGGTCAAAATACTCATTTGCCTAATAATTCTGCACTTCCTGTACTTCTGGGGGCATTTTGAGTTAAAAAGATTGTGATTCACTGCAACATACCACACAGCTCAAATGTTACATCTCACAATGCAATGCGTTTGATGTGACATTACAAAATAAAAGAATTATATTTTTCTTGGCTCATTATACAGTTGAAGCATTAAGCTTTTTTTCTCACAGTCTTAGTTTAAAACATGCTTTTGTGAAAAACATATTTCACATCAAATAAAAAGAGAGTCTGCGCTCTAAAGTGTTCAAAATTTACTTAAGTGAATTTCACTTTCAGCTCTGTGCTAAAAAGTGGGTAACTTCAGGTCACAAATGTATCATAACTTCGGCATCAATACAATTTAGCACCATAAAAATCCATAAACCTAGAAAACACTGATTTAAAAACATTATTCAGTTAAACTACTATACATTCATAGGATTAAAAAGATTTAAAACAAAATTATATACAAAATTACAATGTTGATAACTGGACTACAGTTGCACAATTAAAATGTCAGATGACTGTGCGATGATAGTCCATGATAAGGTATGATAAACTTATTTACTTGTTAAAATGTTTATGGTATTTGGTAGTACTGGTAGTATTCACTGAGAAACAAGGTAGGATTTTGTTCTAAAATGTACGTATGTCTGTTTGTCTTGTAGAAACAGAGGGAGGTGGAGGCAAAGCGTAAAGAGGAAGAGAAGCAAGAGCATGAGAAACAGCAGGCCATACAGAGAGATCTGGAGAAGCAGCTTGAAGAAGCTAAAGAGGTGACAGCTTTTTTTTAACCATCCTGTTTTATTAATAGATGTTGATGTGTCTCAAAACTAATTATAACACAATCATACCCTTGCATTATGACAAATCCATTTACTGAAGAATTTTGCACAAAGATGTTTCATTACATGTATAAGTCAGCTTTTAGTACATCATTAACTAACGTTCAAAAGTTTGGATCGGCATTGATATGATTAAACATACAGTTGATTATAAAATATACTATAAATCAAATTATACTATAAATAACAATTCTTTAGAAATCATTCTAAAATGAGGAAATGAAGAAACACTTCTTATTTTTGTAGAGATGCATACTACTAATACATTTCTACCGATAACTGATTATTCAGACTTGTATCTGCTGAGAGCGTTAGATTTGTGGTTCTGGCTTTTATATCTTCTTTTAAACGAGTGATTCATTGACCTCATTAATGAATTTCTGAGCATTATGTCTTCAGTGTTTTGAATATTATTAAGTGCCATAAACACATTATGAGTATACATGCAGAGCTTACAAACTGTGATTTTGCTATCTTTGTAATTCCACATAAAAGCACAAATGTGATGCATTTTTTACTCTCTTTTGCTTAAAATATGTATTTTGCCCTAATCAGCTAATCTGCTAATACAAAATTTTATTTAATTGTATACATTCATAGTAATTATTGGCCTGTAATTATCATCAATGCTGATTTTTTTCCCCAATTTCTGCATATTTACAATTTTAGAGTGTCCGCGGGTTCATAAAAGTATTAAAAGTTGATAAATCAATGTAGAGAAATTTAAGGCCCTTAAAAAGTACTAAAAAGTCTTAAATGCTATTTTGCAAGGTATTAAACTTTAATTAATTAATTAATTATTAATTATGCAATGAATGTATGGTTGTATGCTAAAGTTTGCCTGAATTAAATCTGTGAATATCAGGATGCTGTGTAGTTTATGAAATCAATGAAATCCTACTAGATTTGACATCATGCCACTTTGTTTACTGCCGTAATCAAGGCAATACCATTATTTCTGCAGTTTTATAGGTGTCACCTGCTGGATGTATTCAGTATATGAATAATGTATTAGTTTTGGATTAGTTACATTAATATTTAGTAAATATACTGTAAGTAAAATCTCGCTAGTTTTTTCCGGTTGAAAACTAAAATGGTTATAAGGTCTTAAAATGTATGGAAAGAGTCTTAATAAAGGTCCTAAAAGGTATTGAATTTCACTCTCTCCTGTATATACTCTGAATTTTATTTTATTTTTTTTATTTTTTTTTTATTCAAATTCCATAAAATACTCATGACTGGTCTTCCGAATTTAAGATAAAAATGTAATTCAGAGCCATTGTTTTTCCAAAATCACCATTGTTTTCACATCGCAAAGATCTGCAATGTTGAATTGGGATTAAATTTGACCAGGAGCCGCAGTTCAGAACATAGTAAGGTGAGAGTCATTGGAGATTTCTGCCATAATGGAGCAAATGTTTATAATTTACATGTTTTTAAGGCATGTGGCTGTATAAGCATATCATGAAAGTTTAAAGCATTCAGGCACTAGCAATTGTATCATTTGCAACTTGAATAAAAAATATTTTGTTGAATTATTTATAGGCAAGGCAAGTTTATTTATATAGCACATTTCATACACAGTGGCAATTCAAAGTGCTTTACATAAACAGGAATAAAAAAGAAAAAAAAAAGTAAAAACAGATAATAAAAAACAGATAAAAACAGATAAAAATCTGTTAAAACAGGTTGTAAAAGAATGAAAAAGAAGAGAAAAACATAATAGTGCTATTTGTCGGACGTAGCACAGTGCTCATTCAGTAAAGGCACAGCTAAACAGATGTGTTTTCAGTCTGGATTTGAATGTGTCTAATGTTGGAGCACATCTCATCATTTCTGAAAGCTGATTCCAGCAGCGAGGGGCGTAGTAGCTGAAAGCCGATTCACCCTGCTTTGACTGAACTCTTGGAATTTCTAGTTTATATGATCCTAGAGATCTGAGTGTTCTTCTAGGTTTGTATTCAGTGAGCATATCTGTAATGTATTGAGGTCCTAGGCCATTTAGTGATTTATAGACAAGTAATAATACTTTTAAATCTATTCTGAATGTAACTAGGAGCCAGTGTAAAGTCCTGAGGACAGGTGTGATGTGCTCTGAGTTTCTGCTTCTGGTCAGAATCCTGGCCGCAGTGTTCTGGATGGGCTGCAACTGTCTCTCCTTTTACATGACTATTGAAACTCAGATCTGACTCCAGAGTCACACCAAGATTCTGAATCTTATTTTTTGTTGTTTGACCTTTAGAGCCAAGGTACGCATTCACCTTGAGAACCTCATCTCTGTTCCCAAACGCAATGACTTCAGTTTTCTCTTTGTTTAACTGAAGAAAGTTTTGGCACATCCAACTGTTCATTTCATCAATGCATTGGCAGAGGGTGTCAATAGGGCTGTAGTCATTAGGCAGTAAGGCTAAGTAGATCTGAGTGTCATCAGCATAGCTGTGGTAGGAGATTTGGTTCTTTCTCATTATTTGGCTCAGAGGGAGCATATAAAGGTTGAACAGGAGAGGTGCCAGAATCGAGCCTTGTGGGACTCCACATGTCATGGGTGTCCACCTTGACCTATGGTCACCTATACTGTTGCTTCCGGGGCCTGATAGGGCCAAAGCGGGGCTTCCTCGAGGCCAGCGGCCGACCTTTTTCAACCCGCCGTATACCTTGGGTCAAAGAAGGCCAGCTGGGGCTTCGGGGCGGAGTGGAAAGAGAGGCGGAGTTTGCCCGAGTCTGGTAAAGATGGCGTGCACTAGTGTTTACACTAGTACTCTAGTTTTCCAATTGCACACGAGTACATGCATTTAATTAAAGAGGAAATTACTAAATAAGGAAAAGAAAAACATATAGCTGGTAGAGCTTTATAGTGGATAGCTGCTGAGCGCAACGAAAGATAGGCTATAGCCTATACTTTATTACTTGCTGTTATGTCTTAAAAGATTTTTTACTTAAGATGACCGAACAATATGCAACATCCTTAATTTATCCTCTTAAACAAAGGGGAATTACCTATTAAGTGTCATATAGCCTAGGGAAAAATTCAAATGTATTAGGTCTTTCTGGAGCATTTGGGCTAAATGTTTGATGGCATCTACCAAAATGAGGATGTTATAAAATACATTTTATATCAAGTTATTAACGGATAAAATTCTGTGGTTTTATATTATGGATGGTGCGCTGGGTCATCCCTCCGTTAGTGATGAGACCACTCGATGCACGATGCCAACAGTTGGTTGGCGAGTAAACAAATATAATGAATGAAAATACATAGGCCTGTGCGTATAGACATTTAATGTATTGCTGTATAGTAACGTGTCATTTGTTTGTTTTGGTTGTCTTGATTTTAATTGTTTTGTGATGATGCGATTGTGTGCTTTATCTGCCTGCCTGATTCCCGCTGAACTGGACGGGTTGTGTGACATTTGATTTACAGTTAAATAGATGCATTTTAAGTCTTGATTTGAACGTGCCTAATGTTGGAGCACATCTAATCATTTCTGTAAGCTGATTCCAGCAGCGGGGGGCACAGTAGCTGAAGGCCGATTCACCCTGCTTTGACTGAACCCTTGGAATTTGTAGTTTATTTGATCCTAAAGATCTTCGTGATCTGTTAGGTTTGTATTCAGCAAGTATATCTGTAATGTAATGAGGTTCTAGGTATTGAGGTCATTTAGGCCCCGTTTACGCTGCCAGTTAAATGTGACCCAATTTTTTCTCATATTTAACACAGATCAGATCTGTTCTATGACCGTGTAAACAGGAAAAAACACATGCATTTGGATATTCAGAGATCGTTTCAGGCCTCCTTAATATGTGGAAATAAATCAGATATAAATCGAATATGTGACAATGTGACTATGATAAAAAAACGTGCAGATCGGATTTATTGAGGCATTCCGTTTTGTACCTCATTAAACAATTTAATGATGCGGTTTAATGGCGTAGAAGGAAGAGCGTGTTCTTTCTCTGAATACTGGACACCATAAATAGGCGATGACCCTTTTCCTCCGCCTCAAAATCATTTCAAAGTTGGGCAAACATTGCATATTTCGCTGAGCTAAAAGCAAGACAATTTCTTCCATCGTGGCTAGTGTGGTGCAGATGCTAGAACCTGCCTTTACGCATATGCAACGTCGTAAATTGTATGGCAAGTGTAAACACATGAATCGGATATGATCACAAGCATGTTAAGAAGGCCCTTCTATCATTTGTCAGTTCCTGAAACGGCCCCCGACAATTTGAGTTTGAGAAAACGGTGTAAACGGACAGGCAAAGAAATCAGATATAGGAAACAAATCTTAATTGACAAAACAATATCAATGTTTCAACTTCAGAATACAGTAAAAAAAAAGAAACAATTCAAACATTTTCCTTGTCAGCAAAAACCTATGTTAAATTGTGCTAGAAATATTCTAAAATATGCTAACAAAGGTGTTAACAACATGTTATAAAGCATGTCCACAATATTCTGCTTCGTGCTAATGTGCCATGATCATGCTAAAAATGGTGGAAATGGTCTTATAGTAACACTTTGAATGTACAACCCCACATGAAAAAAATACTGTAGTAAATGCTGTAGTGTTTTGAATCCTACTTAAGTACTTGAATTAATCTGTTGTTATAATTCTATAGTTGCTATCCGGCTATTCGATTTTTGCCAGTTGCCATTTTCTGAAAAAAATTATCTCTAAATTACAAAATTTTATTTGAAATTGGGAATAAATGTTATCACATCTTTATTAAATAAATAAACTGTTACATTTTATGCAAACACATACCTAATAAATCCAAACAAACTTAAAAATTGTTTATTTTTTCTATTGTGCATCTGTATACTGTAGTTATTCAGCTACATAGGTATTTATTTTGTGGTTCTGCAGGCTAATGAGAAGATGACAGTGACGTTGACTGAGATGGAGAAGGAAGTGCAGCAGCACAAGAAGAGAATTAATGAATTGGAGCTCACACAGGTTAAACTGGAGGAGGCGCTTAACACTCAGATTCACGCACGCTTAGAAGAAGACAGAGCCCGACAGGAGTTGGAGAGGTATCCCAAAGCTCATATCATCTCATTTTATTCTCTCCATCGCCAACACACATGGGCAGTGTTGAACTAGAATGTAAAATAAGCTTTGATTTCCACCTGCAGGCAGCTTGCAGAGGAGCAGAAGAAACTGGCAGATCTTCTCCTCCTTCAGCAGCAGATGGAAACGGCTTCTGTTAGGGTGCAAGTAGAGCCACAGATCGTTGATGATACTTCAGTTGAAACACCTCCCATTAGTCAACATGCAGAGGAGAGCAGTCAACAAAACACTGAGGTGAGTAACAGAGTGAAGAAATTAAGACTGTAAAGCCCAACATATACTTTTTTTGTTTGTTTTTATGTACTATACATACATAGACAAAAGCAAATTCTTTAAACGTATATGTGATAGAAACATGTATAAATGGATTATAAATTATTCATTAAAAATGCATTTAATTAAAACCAAAAAAGACAAAAAAAAATCTAAAAAAATATTTAAATAATAATTAAAAATAAGAGAAAACTAAAAAAAACACTTCATTTATTAAGGTCAACAGCAACAGATAGCAACAATATTAGTATTATAATTAATAGTATTATTTTAATTAAACTAAATATTTATTACAAAGGTTTAAGTACAATATATGATCCAATTTTTTTTATAAAAATGAAAGAAATATTAGAATTAAGCAATTAAATAATAAAATGTGATTACATAAATGTGTAAATAAATTATTATTAGTACTGTTATGTCTTAAAGTCTAATAATGAATTTTTGAAAAATAAAAGAAACAAAATATTTTCTAATTAATATTTTAAATACATTTAAAATATTTATTGTCATGTTAAAAGTCTTTATACAAGAAACTAGAAAGATTTTTGGATGTATGAATGCTTATATAAATGTATTCAAATAATATTATAAAATAAATTATAAAACAATGTGTTTAATAAGTAAATGTATCGAATTATTTTAAATTAAATATTAAAAAAAGGAAAATAAATAAAAGAAGGAAAATAAATTAAAAAAAAAAAGAAAAAGAAATACATAAATAAATTATTAAATAAATAAATAAATATATAAAGGAAAATAAATAAATAAATAAAGGAAAATAAATAAATGAAGGAAAATACATTTTAAAAAAGAAAAGAAAATATTAAATAAATAAATAAATAAAGGAAAATAAATAAAAAAGAAAATAAATAAAGGAAAATAAATAAAAAAGAAAATAAATAAAGGAAAATAAATAAAAAAGTAAATAAATAAATAATCTATCAAATAAATAAATAATGAACAAACAAAATCCTCACTCACTCTGCAATCTTTGTATACACAGAATATTGTCCAAATATTCATTTTACGAATAGATGATCTATTTCTATTACTACTGGATTTTTAAAACTCCTTTACAGTAATGCCCTTTTAATAATTGGCCACATGACTTAATAGTTCACACAGTCATTCTTCAGTGCAGTATTGAATGAGCTTAAAAACTAACTTCCTTTTATAATTTAACAGCAGCATTGTTTCCCTGCAACATTTACACCTCATTTAGTAGTTGATTAACAAACACCTTTCATTGTAAAAGGAGGCTATTATTCCTGAAATGGCTTTCGCTACAACACCACCAAACATCCAGCAACGAGAGGAGAGCCATCAATACAACACAGAGGTGAAAAACATTAAAAATATTTCATTTGTGTGCATATTTGCTTTTACTTTCTCCAATCTGGTCCATATTCTGCTTATTTCTTCATAGAGAGAATTGGAGAATCAGTCTTCAACTCAAATGATGAAACACTGGAAAATACAGCTAAACCGCCTGATGAAGCCTATCGCACCAGGAGGTACTGTAATACACAATCACACCTTTTTTATTAATCGAATGCGTCACGTGAGAGTGGAATAAACAAGATATGTTCTGTTCCATCATATCTACACAGTCATAAACAACTTTTATAACCATTATTCTGTTTTCCTCAGACAAAGCAGAGCATTTGCCGGTAAAGAGCGGTTGTCCCAGAAAAGGCCATGCCCTCACCAGCACAGAGTTCATCAGCAAGGTTCAAACGGGCACTGCGTCACCACCACAACAACAGGAAGAATAGGTTTCCAGAATGTGTGTTATAATGGAGTTTGCATGGTTTGTACATCAGGTTTGGCGCTGTGTGTTTGAGCTTGACTGCAGTGTCAGGCCCTGTCACATGAACGTGATTTTAAAACAGCAGCTTATTCAATGCAGTTTGGCTGTTCGTCCACACACAAACGCAGTATTGGGTCACTGATACCAAAACTTAGTGAAAACTTTTGTCAGGGTGAAGATTTTCTAAAAACACTGGGGTTTGTGTAGTTGTGTAGCCAGCAAAAACACAGTTTTTGGCTTGTCCGTGCCATCTTTTTCTATGTGCGACATCAGATTGTGTGCCACAATCAATCTCCGTTGTTTACAAGACGCAGGTCTGTGTGATGGCCGACGTAACCAAATTGCTTCTGCTAACAACAATGAATGTTAACATGTATACACTGTAAAAAATGCTAGGTTCCACACAGTTCCTTCATGTTAACCAAACACAAATCATTAAGTCAACTTAATCATTTTTACAAATTGAAGTGGATTGAACATAAAACAATTGAGTTGTCCACTAAAAAAAACTCAACTCACTTTAAATAAGTAGCTTGAATAAGCATCAAAGTCTGATAACATGTATATTCTTCCTCAGTGTATCATGTTGACAGCCAGTCAGAATCAATAATATCACAAACTGTTGCTTTGGCATGCTCTTGACAGTGCTTTATAGAGTGTGTGTGGTGCATGTTTTAAACAAATAGGAAACTCAGTTTACAATAATACCTCTGTACGCGTGGAGGCATGAGCCGGTATAAGTTTCTGACGGTATGATAACCTTAGATAAAAGTATCATGGTTTCATGATATCACGGTATTGCGATTACTGCTCTAAAATAAGTTATTTTTGAAAGTCTCTGTAAAAAAACAACAACTTTTCCCCCCTTTAAACACAATACATTTCATTTTAGGAAACATTTATAATATTTTTGAACCGTAAACATGTCAGGCTGAGTATTTTAAATAAATGATTGACTTGTGCTGTCTTCATTAATTTCAAAAACACAAATTTCTTTACATTACATATTAAAAACCCTTTACATATACCTTAGGAACGGTATAACAGAACATTTTTGGGGTTTTAATACCTTGAATTTTCCAAACCGTGGCAAACCTTGAAACCAGTTATCGTCCCATGCCTAGCGTGGACATGACCTCAGTGGGTTCTGAGTTTTAACACCACAGAAAAATGTTTCATTAACCACCCAGCCAAATTTGAACGATAAAAAAAGCTGCTAAGTTAATAATGTTGGTTATTAAAATCTTGAAATAAATAATCAAATGCTGAGGGCATGTCCTCTTGCAGCACTGAAACCACACCCACTCGCAGATATGCTGCCGCCTCTATCAGATGTGACGTATTGCAAAAAATCTGAATGGGTCCTCACTGCAGCTAATGAGCTCTATTATGGGAGGGGTCGTGATTTAACCATGAACTAAACAACTAGCAATGGTAAAAAAAACTGCTTCGCTTTTTAAAAATATTTCAAACATTTATAATTTGTTTAGGAACTATTCTCAGGATTGACTTTACACAGATAGTAAATTGTGATTTATGGGATACTGTATCTGGGTCCAAGCCTCTATTCATATGAATTGAGAAAGCTTAATAGCTGTTTACAACCGTTTTGTTAATCACAAATCAAATCTTTTAGAAAACCTCCAGTCTCCCAGGCTCCAATATTTTAGCTATTTATAAAAGAGGAATCACTGTCTAACCATATGAGATTAGACTTGGATATAAACATTGACTGTATGATTTTCAGTAGTATTACATTATAGCACACTGTGAATGTATATTAGTATTGTTACTATTTGTTGTCTGCTTTTGGCATTTGCTTGAGCCTTTGTACACAGAAACAGAGATAGTGTGGCATCAGACTTGAATCAGCTTAATAAGTAATATGTACAAAATGTATAGTGCAGTTGCACTGTAGACCATTTCAATGTGGTCATGTCATTGGCTCTTAAACATTTCCTGTTTGTTATAACTGTAACAAGAGGCAATTCAATCATAACCTAATGTTAAAGCAGCTATCATAACATTATTTATCAATATGTGGATTTTCAAAATCTATAGAAATTAAAAATGTAAAACAGGAAATACGTTGGGACCATTGTTTTTGTTTACATCCCTCAAAATGGTCTATATGAATGTATTCATTGACAAAGAAAATATAATAATAATAATAATACAGGCCCACAATAGCAATAATATTTTACGTTATTCTGCTGTAATGTCAAACCTCTGCTGCTTTTTTGGCAAACGTTTGTATTTAGAGAAACTAGGAGTGGTTATTAAATTGATGTTAATATATTAATATTACATTTTTAGAAGTTTAAACATTGTTTGGGATTATTTTTATAATCACTAATAGCCATTTCTTTTTCATTTCTGCTCAATAAATGGATTTACAACTTGATGTAATTTTGAAAAATGTCTCAATGGAGTCATCTTTATTTACCATTGTTAGCACATTGGTTTAAGGTTGTGATTGTGGACTGAAACCACATTTTAAAAATAAAAAAATCAGAAAATCTAAAGTTAAGCATGTATTTCTATAGAACTACAAGGATAAGAAAAGTTTCATCTAAAAAAAATAAGTCCTTGGTTGATATTTGCTAACATTCATTATTTTCATTCACTCATTCATTTTCAACCGCTTATCAGGGGCTGGGTCGCGGAGGCAGCAGTCTTATAAGAGAACCCCAGACTTCCCTCTTCCAGACACTTCCTCCAGCTCCTCCGGGGGGATCCCAAGGCATTCCCAGGCCAGCCGAGAGACATAGTCCCTCCAGCGTGTCCTGGGTCTTCCCCGAGGCCTCCTCCCGGTGAGACATGCCTGGAACAACTCCCTAGGTAGGCATCCAGGAGGCATCCAAAACAGATGCCCAAGCCACCTCAGCTGACTTCTCTCGATGTGGAGGAGCAGCGGCTCTACTCCAAGCTCCCCCCAGGTGACAGAGCTTCTCACCCTGTCTATAAGGGTGCGCCCTCCCACCCTGCGAAGGAAACCCATTTCGGCCGCTTGTATCCGAGATCTTGTCCTTTCGGTCATGACCCAAAGCTCATAGGTGAGAGTAGGAACATAGATTGACCGGTAAAACGAGAGCTTTCAGCTCCTTTTGCACAACGGACCAATACATCGATCGCATTACTGCTGCTGCTGCACCAACCCACCTGTCAATCTCACGTTTCATCCTTCCCTCACTCTTGAACAAAACCCCAAGATACTTCAACTCCTCCACCTGGGATAAGGACTTTCTTCCAACCTGGAGATGGCAAACCACCTTTTTCCAGGTTATATATTATAAAAGTCATTATTCCTTCAGTCATAGATTCGACAGTTTTAGACGGAACAAATTAACCCTTTGGGCATTATTTTTTTAGAGGTCCTTTAAAATTATATACCCTATAGTAATATAAATCCTATAATAATATATATGGATGACATGGTGGCGCAGTGGGTAGTGCTGTTGCATCACAGCAAAAAGGTCGCTGGTTCGAGCCCCAGCTGAGTCAGTTGGCATTTCTGCGTGGAGTTTAAATGTTATCCCCGTGTTCGTGTGGGTTTCCTTCAGGTGCTCCGGT
Organism: Danio kyathit; assembly: GCA_903798195.1. NCBI lineage: Eukaryota > Metazoa > Chordata > Actinopteri > Cypriniformes > Danionidae > Danio > Danio kyathit. The sequence continues at coordinate 22,609,773 of LR812522.1, read as the reverse complement.
TTCCCCCACAGTCCAAAGACATGCGCTATAGGTGAATTGGGTAAACTAAATTGTCCGTAGTGTATATGTGTATGTACTAGTCCTTCAGATTGGGGGTTGAGTGTTGGGCTAGCAACTCACCTCATAAAAACTAGATGTTCTGAAACACCAATATGGTGCTGCTAAATGTCAACTTCGATATAAATGGCCCTGGGAGTAAGTAAGTGTAAGTAATATATATATCCTTTTTTTACTTTAAATTCCAGTTTGTTTACAAATGTCAATATTGTTGTTATTTGTGTTTAGTTTTATGATTATTATGATTTTGTCAGTGATTACAAACAACATTTTTAAAAAGCAGTAAATATGAACAAAATATATATACAACAATTCTTGAATGTACATGAAGTAAAAACAATTAACATTCATATTATGAATATTCAACATAATATCCTATACAGTATTGATATTTTCCAGGAACCTTATGAAAAAAAGCTATTCTGAAACAAGTTTATATGTATATAGTTAAATGTTTGGGATAGAAATGAAAGAAACATTATATTACCTTATTATTATTTATTATAGGCATGCTAGTTTTGTCCTATTTGATTTGTATTTCTTTGTTTGGTCAGTAGAGGGAGATGTTGATATGGTCTGCAGTCTACAGTAAAGGAGACCAATGACCGCACATATATCTACTTTTTTCATCACTTCCTTCTACCCGCTGCCCTGTAGATCAGAGGCAGGACTTGTCAAGTAAATCTAGGAATCCAATCAGCATGCTTTTAATACTGCAAATCGTGTTTTTAAACTTGGACTAACCAAGTCGAAACAATTAGGACGCAGCCGCTTTGTGCTGAAAAGCTGAAAAAGAATTGCGCAATCTATATATAGATCCAGAGGCCAGCAAGAAAGCACAGTTGAGTTTGTGGCTTTGAGGCTTCTGTTGAGAATGAATAATGGTTCTCTCTGTTGGTTTTGGGTGGTCATCAACAGACTGACTGTAAATGATATTTATGAAGAAAAGCTTGTGGCCGTGAGTTTTCCAGATACAGATCTTTTTCCCTTATGGTTTGGAGGGTTTCTACCTGTGGGTCTAGAGATTTGAGGTTGTGATGAGAGGAACTGTCAGGTCCAGAGATCAGGAGAGATAAAACGACATATCTTTGTTAGTCGGATGTATCTGATGTATGCTGTTGAGCACTTGATACTACAGGGCTGTTGAATGCTTGATTCTGATTGGCTAATGGAGATTCTAAGGTATGGAATTATTTTCAAATAAACACAGTTAAGTAGTTCCATTCAGGTCTTGACCGCATTTGAGTTTCATATCACTTTTTGCTGAATGATGTCGGTTCAAAAATCAAGCCAAAACAAAACAAAAGGCTTTGGGCGAGATGTGTAAGAAACTACTAAGCGGGCAAAACAATATCAAATTGACATCTGGCATGACTTTAAAAAAACACTCAAAAATGCAAATCAATTTGATGTCAAAACCTTGACGTCTGTTTGACATCCACACATTGATGCTAGGGCTGTGCGATTTGGGGAAAATATCTAATTGCAATTGTTTTGACAGATATTGCGATTGTGATTTTTTTGGTTTGCGATTTAATTTTGTAGTCAAGCTTCAGCTCAATAATCTGTATCGTAGCTTCTTACTGGTAAAATGAAGTGAGTGTTAGTTAAAAAAAAACAACAACTAAAAAGATATTAACTTACTCTAACATTTATTCAGATTTGTTTTTAAATATTCAGAAATTAAACTCATTTTTCTCTAGAGCAAACAGTAAGCACACCTACTGTAAAATCACCTTACGTTTCTGTAAACAATTCAACTCAAATTATGAAGATAGTGTAGCTTATTATACAAACAAAAAAGATAATAATTATAAAAATACAGAACACTCAGCAGACTAACATGGCTGATAAAGGAAGATTGAAAGGTTGTGATTGAGCAGAATGAAAGTGTGCTCACTTAATTGGCTAGTAAGCCTATCACACACAGATGGCAGTCACGGATTTGCTCTGGGCGGGGGAAATTATATTTAATTTTATATATATATATATATATATATATATATATATATATATATTTTTTTTTTATATATATATATATTTTATATTATATATAATTATAATTTCGATTTCGATTAATTGCACAACACTTATTGATGCCTTTTTGACCATCAAAATAACAACACAAAAAGTAAGTATAATATAATATGTTTATTCACCTGAAAGCCCCAATTACAAATGACAAATATACATTAAATTTTGTATTTCTACATGCATGTAAATCGAATTGATGTCAATTGACTACCTTCATGTCAAATTGACATCAAATCGACATCTTACGTTGGTGTCAAAAATTTATCAAAAATTGATTACAGAAGTGAGCTGATGCCAATGTTTGATGTCAGTTTGACTACATTCATTTTGACATGAATTTGACATCAAATCGAAATTAATTAGTATTTTTGATGTGTGTTTTGTGTCAAAACTACATCAAGTCTGACATCAAAAAACGTCAAAAATCCAAACCTTGACGTCCATTAGACATCCACATATTGATGCCCCTTTGACCATCAAATAACAACACAAAAAGTATTATACTATTATATGTTTATTCATCTGAAAGCCCCAATTACAAATGACAAATTTACACTGGATTTTGTATTTCTACACGCATTTAAATCAATTTGATGTCAATTTACTACATTGTAAAAAATTATATAAATAATTAGTCATGACAGCAAAGGCTTTTATGTCATTGTAACTTATTAAACTAAGTTAATCATGTTCTGACTTAATTTTATAAGTTATAAAAGCTGTTTTAAGTCAGTTTAAAGGTGCTGTATGTAAGTTTTTGACTCTTTTAAAGCACAAAAATACCATAATATGTGTGCAGATATTTAAGAAACATCCCAAGTGAACATACTTGTTTAACTGAAAAACAATGCTGAAGTCAGATATTCTGCTTTGAAAATGGTTTTTCCGTGCCGGAACGCTGTCTTTGTTTAGATAAATTTCATATGCACGATGCCAGTTTAGCCAATTATATGTCAGCACCCTGGGTTGCCTTGTTGGAAAACAGCGTATTTCATTCATTCATTCAGAAAGACTCTGAAAGCATGTGTCCGTGACCAAAAAGAACAGTATGGGAGACAGATGCAGTTCCACATGAGGTTATTAATTAGCAAATTACATAAATATTACGAACGTAAACATTAGGTGAGCAGGTTACATTGTAACCGCGTGTCCTAACAACACGCTGACGCTGTGACGAGAGAGGCAGTGATCAGCTATTTGGCTGTTTGCACCAGACGAAACACGGCAGAAATGTAAATACAGCCTTTCAGAAGCACAGAATATGCACTCGCTCACGAAACGGTAAGGTTTAGAATCTATTTAATACATGTTAACCCACTTTAACATCAATGTAGATGCTGAATCACTCATATGTGTTTAGTTCTAAAGTTCAATTTCAGACGGTTTATTGTATTTTCAAGATCTGAGGTGAACTTTCTGCTTTCAGTATATGGCAACAAATGCCATGTAAAATGCATTCAAACTCGCATTGTTAGCATTTAGCACAGAATAAAGCACACAAGGCTTACCTGAGGTGATCTAGCTGTCATAGGTTTCTGTTGTTCAGCTGTGAGAAATAGAAGCCATTTCTAATATATCAATTCGAGGTGTTGGTTAGGACAAAAACTCCTTTTAATATGGAAAATATTCCCTCTATCGCGTGTCGTGGCTTTTATTTAGAACACAGTTTAAATCACTCGCTCCTGTACACAATCTGGCAACCCAGCGTACTTTTATTATGATCCAGGAGTGCAATACATAGTTCAACCACTGGGTGTCAAACTTACATACTGCACCTTTAACATAATATAAGTTCAAAGATTTAGCCTAAAAAGTTAAGGCAACCAGAATTTTTTTACAGTGTATCTTCACATCAAATTGACGGCTTACATTGATCTCAACAATGCATCAATGATTGATGTCAATTTGACAATCTTCATTTTGACATGAAGGTTGTCAGTTGACATCAAATCAAAATTATTTGTATTTTTGACGTGTGTTTTGGAAGTGTCAAAACAACATCAAATTGACATCAGGCATGGCGCAAAAATGCAAAACGTAACGTCCATTTCACATCCACATATTGATGCCTTTTTGACCATCAAAATACCAAACCTAATATATAGTGTCCTAATATAATAATAAAAATATGTTTTATTCATCTGAATGTGTCAAATTATGAATTTGCACAGGATTTTGTATCTCTACAATACATGTAAACTACCTTAATGTCAAACTGACATCTAACATTGGCATCCAAAAACACGTTAAAATCCCGTTTGAAATCAATTTTCGATGTGTTTTTTGATGCCAATGTTAGATGTCAATTTGATTTCGTTTTGGCAGGAAGGTAGTCAACTTGCTTCAAACTGATTTGTATTTTTGACGTATTTTTGATGACAGCAAATATTGGAGGTTGATATACAGTTCATTTAATATGTTCAGTGCATGGACCATACTCACTATCAGACACTCATAAAGAAACTGGCATGTACTGTTGTATGTTTTTGACATACAGTGATTCAACATTTTAGTGATACTGGCTGTTTTAATACATTTAGTAATCATAAAGAATCACAAGTGTTTCTACAGTCATTCAAACATTGGCATCTTTCTTGCCTTTCTATTTTAGGCGAGTAGAGATAATAAACTATTTGTAAAAATGGAAAAATAAACCGTTTCAAATGAAGTCCTCTTGAGGTTCATTGTGTAATTAGAAGTTGATTAAATTAGCATTTTCCGCATGGTTGAGTTTCACAGAGCTGTGCTTGTGTAATGTGCAGTGACAATAATGTGGAGAACATTTCCACTTGAAATATTGGTACTATTGTACAAATCGAGACCATAGCAAGAGATATTATAATGCATCTCCTGCAAGCCTGTCATTGTGAAAGCAATACTTCACTTTACCCAGCTGCTTCCCATGAGGAAGTGTTTTATGGGAACCATATTAAAGCAACACACATCACTACTTCTACAATATTTCTGCAAGCGTTTAGCTGCCGTGCAAAGTGATCATTGATTTAGCACGTATTTATCTGCTCAAGGACACCAGATAAATTTGGAGTGGTGAAGGGGAAGTTTTCTTTTTTTCTTTTTGGTCTGGTTAGCCATTAAGCACAGTAGATGCTTTCAGTTGCCTTCAGTCTGTCATGATCAACGACTCTCTTTTAGGGCCTGGTAGAGGCACTACCCAATTTATGTATTAGCAACGGGTCCACCCTTAACCCGAGGATATTCGTCTGATACAAAACCACCTGTAATTATATTCTTCATGCAAGACCAACTTCCTTCACTCCGTTTCTCAAGCCAGAAAAAACACGAGATGAACCACAGAATGGAAAGCCAGTGACCCAAAATACTCTGGCACTTCTGGAGATTCAAAGGGGAACTCGGGCCTTTTGTTGTTTCAGCTGGAACACTTGTCCCCACATCTTGTTTATGAAAAAACGGGAACGATTGATGTCGAAGTCCTTTGAACGTTTGATTCAGATGAATGGGTGTCAGATGGCCTGGCTTATAATGCTCCGGATGAGCTCATTCTTGAATGGGGACATCAAGAAAGTTGCATCATGTTGTAATGTTGTTTAGGCATCATCGCAAACATTCAGTCCTCTCAAGAACAGATTCAATCAATGTAACCGTCACAGATTGTCTCTGAGGAATACAAGTGATGGCAAAAAAGTCAAAACTTGGAGATGTCATAATCTGATTTTGTATCAGTTTTCTAGTAATGTTTGTGAATTTTGAAGGTTTTACCTGAGATTTTGATCTCTTTGACTGTGGAACCATGTGAATGTCAAAATTTATAATTTATTTATTTGATTGTATGCAACATTGTGAATGTCAAAATCGCTAATAATTCATTCATTTTACTATGGAGCAATGTAACATTCAAAATTGCTTATCAATCATGTGTAATTATTAAACTATTTTAAATATAAGTCAGCCAAATGTAGCAAAAGTCAAAGTTGAAATGTTTAGCTGTATTCTACATTATTCAAATGTGTGTTATCTCATATAATTAATAGGAAATTTGTCTATCTATCTATCTATCTATCTATCTATCTATCTATCTATCTATCTATCTATCTATCTATCTATCTATCTATCTATCTATCTATCTATCTATCTATCTATCTATCTATCTATCTATCTATCTCTGTCTGTCTGTCTGTCTGTCTGTATACACAACAGTTCTGTCTGGTTCTCGAATCTGAACTCATCCAGCCTCCTCACTATTGTGTATTACTCCGCCCACATAGAGTGACAGCAGATCAATAAACTTGCTAGTTTGACAAATATTGCAGCTGTTGGACAATATAATGTACTTTTGAGGCTTTTTTTAGGCAATAATGTAGATGTTTAGATTGCAACTTTGTAGTTTATTTATAGGGATAGTGCCTTTTGTAAATATTTATAATTTCTGAGATACAGCGCCTCGGCATCCATCAGCCTGTCATACTGAGCAGAGCAAAGACAGTTGACGTTGTCTATCTACAAGATGGCGACAGAGATTGCATAATAAGCTCTTAGAGGATTAAAGCTCAGCGTAATTTTAAACTACATCTAATCAAATCATTATTAAACAGGTAAGTGACACGCTAAGTCGATCTCTCTATCTTTTGTATGTTGTAGTGCTGTATTTATACCATAGTAGTTGTAGTGTGTTGAGTGTGAGATGGGACTCCCATATCAGGAATGTATGTATTTTGTGTTGGCCACTCTTTGTATAACCTTGAGTTACTTTTTGGTTGGCCATCTGTTTGTTTCTAATGAGTCTCCTGTTTTCGTTACTGCAGACTAGTTCAGTAAACAGAAAGAAAGTAGAAATGCCCGCATGTGTTTAGCGTTTTTCTTTATCGCAAACACAACAGTAATCTGGTAGTGATTGTGCTGCTTTGGCTTTTTCGGGGTTAATTATTGTGATCTCCTGGTTGCAACAAATATTGGAAAATGTCTGTAGACTGATGGCATTTCATGCTGTTCAGCCTTATAATGTGAGCAAAATCACCTGTTTTGTCATCACTTTAGACATTATGCTAGAGAATCATTCAAACACTAGCTCTAAAGTGGCGTTGGTGAATTAGTAACGGTCTCTGCTGTTCTGATGTCAGCTGCAGAGGGGAATGAATGGCAGAAAAAAGTAGTTCCTCATGAAAAAGTGTTTTCATATATATATACATACACATAAATATATACACACACACACACACATATGTATATATATATATATATATATATATATATATATATATATATATATATATATATATATATATATATATATATATACACACACACACACGATTTTGCTGTCGAACTGTTGTATAAATGCAATATCACACTCGTAGCAATGCTATATGGCTTTATACCGTCACTGGAGGGACACGAAGGCTCCTACCAGTGCCGATATACAGCCATATCGCACTGCTACTCGTGTAATATAATTGCTCATATATATATATTCTTACAATAGCTTACAATATGTAACTACAAATTAATAACTGGTACAAAATGTGGTACCAGCACATATTACCTTGCAGGTTAATTTAGATTTGCTGAGTGTTAGCTCATGGTACCAAAAAAGGGGGGAAATAAATAAATAAACGGCAAATAAAATAAAAACAAAAATTCTCTGTGCTCTTACTTTTCCGTTATTCTTTCTTTTTTATAGCTATTTATGTGTATTTTAGTAATCATTTACTTTTTCTAGCAATATTTCAATACACGGATATGATAGATTTATCTGACCTATTTATTATACCCTATAAAACTAAGAAAATATAATTTTTTTAGCCTGGATACTTGATGTTGAAGATTTAAAGTAAGTGCTTTTACATTTTTGCTTCATCATTTGCTGAAAGGAAAATTTTTTGTCTTTCACACAATTCAATACGTTTTTTTGTATTTGAAAATTTTTGTTTCATTATATACGTGCTAATTTACATTCATTTCTAAAACTTTTTGACATTCGATTTAAAGGTTTTTACAGAGGAGAATTTTAAGCACGCCATAATTCAGAGAGCAGAATAAAATGTTGTATATATTTATATATGAACGTTTCCTTCTATATATATTAAGAATAAAATGGGGAAAAAGCAATTACCATTTAATAAATTTGGATTGTTATATTTATATTATTATCACATTTACATAATCATGATAACACGAGCTTTTATTTTGAAGTCCAGTGTAGCCGGTAGGCGGAAGTTGAGGTCTGTATTTACTCGCGCGCGTGTGTTGATGATGGCAGCCTCCCGTGACTCCATGCAGAACATAAACAACACACTTAGTGAAATAACCTGTGAAAAACTTACAAACACGCATCTCGAATCTTTACAAACCCTGACGAGCGCTTTCCGAGATGAGCAGTTCAGGTATCACACACTACCCAGTTCACAAAACGAACTGAAACGTGTGTTATTTTGTGCTGAAGTCGATTGTTATGCATTATAATGATCATAAGTGTTACCCTTTTGTCTGTATTATATCTGAATCACCCCCTTAGCCACTTAAACAAACCAGAAATCTGTTTTTGAATAATAAACTTGTAATAATTGCTTGTGGAGAAGCTGACAGGATGCATGAGCTACTGTAAAATGTTCCTCTTATTGAAAACTGACTAACTTTTGTCTGGTTTCATTATTGTCATGTTTCAGAGGCAGTGTTGACAGGGAGGTTTTTGGAAAGCTCTCTGTAGTGCTGTCAAGGCTTTCTGCGGATGTCCAGCGTTTGACAGATGAGACAGAATCACAGGAAGAAGAAGCATCATCTCTGTGCTTTAAACTCACAGCAGAGTGTTTCAGAGCGCACAGAAATGCCTGCGTTCAATGCACTCAAAACCAGTGCAGTCTGAGGTAAAGTCTGAGACTTCTCATATTTTGACATTCATTTTATTTACAGGGACAATGCAACAATAAAACTGTAAATAAGCCAGAGTTAGCCACAAGGGCTAATTTTCATCTGTTGACCCCTGCCAGATTTTAAAAAGGCAACCTAAAATCAAAAAACACGTTATTACACATACAATAACATGCGTCATAAAAAGCTAGAGAAAAGAATTACACATGATTACAAACTTGATTTGCTTTTAGCCATTTCTTTAACTTGTATTTAAATGTTGAATAGTTTGTAACAGCCCTTAAATCAATAGGAAGTGTGTTCCAGAAATGACTGGCTCTAACTAAGAAGACAGACTGCAAAAGTTGTACATCTAAACTGCACAGCACAGTCTCCTCTAGTAATATATCGTGTTTCTCTGCCATTCTTCTTCTGTGTCACAAACTCACATAATGGAGGTGGAGCATATTCATTTAAAATTAAACAAATCATATAGGCATCAGCCAAATATTTCATATTATCAAAGCTCAATAAATAATGATTTTATATTATATTACATTGATGATACCTAATAGTCTTCTGATCAAATACTTTGTGTCTGTTTATAAAGTGAATCAACTGATTCTAAAACCGCTTTGATGGTGTGTGTGACCAACTAGTAATGTTATATGAGAAAAAATTATGGAGTGCGTAAAAAGTTTTGCTGCTGCTTTAGTCAAGTAAGTTTGTATATGCCTGAAGTTGGCCAGATTAAATGTAACAATTTTAACAACCTTCTAAGCATGCTTTTGCAATGTCAATTGTGAATTTAAAATTAGACCTAAATATTTAAAATCAGAGATAACCCTGAGCTTTTCTCCTTTAACAAACACATCAGGATGATGGATAACTGTCAGTGATTGTGAGAAAAACATGCAAACAGTTTTAATTCAATACAATTCATCTTTATTTGTATAGCGCTTATACAATGTAGATTGTGTCAAAGCAGCTTCACATGGAAGATTATAGTGAATTGAAACAGTGTCAGTTCAGTTCAGTTTAGCTCAGTTCAGTGTGGGTTAATAATCACTACTGAGAGTCCAAACACTGAATAGCAAATCCATCGATGGATTTAATTTGAATACTTCTATTCAAATTAAGATATGAGTCACACAACCAATCAGAGACATGCATATGCTTATTATGAACTTTTTCTCTTTTTTTACATTTATTACATGCAAATCAATTTAGGTTAGTCATTTCAGCAATATTTAAATCAATAAATTGTCCTGTTTATTTTATTAAACAAACAACAAATACTATCCAACATTTCACTGTGAATTACAGAAGACACCCACAGACATACAAAAAAGATTATCGAACATGTTACTGTAATTTACAGAAGACACTCACTAAATTGTCTAACTTGTTTTATATACCAAAATAACCTGCCATATGTATATTTGACACATTCAAGTAGACACTTAGAATATTCTTTCTATGTACATAGCATTACTTGTCAATTAATTGATAACGACAGCAGCACACATGAAACCTGATGTTTTCCACCTTACTTTATGTTGATGTTTTGAACATACAGTTGAAGTCTGAATTATTTTTTCCCCATTTACTGTTTATTGGGGAGAAGATTTGTTCAACACATTTCTAAACATAATAGTTTTAATAACTCATTTCTAATAACTGATTTATTTTATCTTCGCCATGATGACAGCACATAATATTTGACTAGATATTTTTCAAGACACTTCTATACAGCTTAAAGTGACATTTAAAGGCTTAACTAGGTTAATTAGGGTAACTAGGCAGGTTAGGGTAATTAGGCAAGTTATTGTGTAACAATGCTCTGTTCTGTAGACAATTGAAAACAAATAAAGTTTAAAGGGGCTAATAATTTTGACATTAAAATGTTTTTTTTTTTTTTTTTTTGATAAAAGCTGCTTTTATTCTAGCCGGAAGACTTTCTCCAGAAAAGAAAATTATCAGACATACTGTGAACATTTCTTTGCTCTGTTAAACATCATTTGGGAAATATTTTAAAAAGTAAAAAAAAAATTCAAAGGGGGCTAATAATTGTGACTTCAACTTTATGTACAAAGTAGGGCTGCTTGAGATTATGGCAGAAGTCATAATCATAACCATAATCATTGGTCAATGTTGTAATCAAGATTATTTAGGATAATTAGTTTTCATTGCCAAAAAGCTGTATATGTCATGAAATATAATATATATAAAATAAATATAATTTCTGTGAATATGGTCGCTATGACATCTACGTTTTAGAGACCAGGAAAAGTTCGCAATACCACAGCAGAGTACAGGGTAAAGTCTAGATAGGATACAGCTGGGATTGCAAACATCAATATAGCATCATTTTTGTAACACTGTATATCAATAATTAGGATTTTTACAGTACTGTGACGGTTGGGGTGGGGGTGGGGGCATTGCTAAAATGACTAAAATACAATTTATTTGGTAATTTAATAAATAACATAAATAAGACTCGGTACAACTTCTGTTTTCACATACTGTGACAGTTGGGTTTAGGGTTGGGGTAAACGTTAATAAAATACAATAAATGGGAAATTTAAAAAATGATATGAATAATTCTCGTTAAATTCTGGCTGCAACAGTATATCTGGTCTAGCAACAACCAGAGTAGAGGGGTAACTGATGTTAATGACAAAGTCTTTAAAATTATTGAAAATATTGAAGAAAAAATACATGCATTAGAATAAAAAGAAACAAATGAAACAAACTCTGTTTATTTTTTTTTAAATGAAAGTCTCAGGTATTCAAAATTTCTTTCTGCAATAATCATTTATTCTCAATTTATGTTTTTTCATAATTTCTGGATGCCAAAATCGAAATTGAAACGTTGAAATCGTTTTCCGATTAATTGCACAACCCTAGTACAAAGAGTCAAATGGTATATCAATATTGTCCTCATTGATCTTTATATAAATTTATTATATTTGCCTGCATGTTGGTATTTATTGGTAATTTTGTCTGAGAATTGTGTACAGTGTGTTTTTGAATGAGATGACTGTGATTGTTCCGTTGGTTTTATAGTATAATTATAGGTATATGATCATTTCTTGATAGGTTGTTACTTTTTTTTTTTTTTTTTTAGAAAAGCTGTTAGTTTCACATGTATTTTGATTCTTGTATTTATTATGTATTGTTTTTAAATTTTTAAAAATTTAAATATGCAGATGCAAAAATAGCCATTTGGCTAATACTTGCACATTGTTCATTTCTGTATTTTTTATGTGCATATGTGCATTGTCCCTGTCAAATAAAAAAATAGAAAGAAAAAATTATGCCAAAAATTAGAGTAGAGGTCTAGAAAAAATGCATAATCATTAAAAAAAATCTACTTTTTCTTTGTTTTCATTTTTCTCAAATGTTTAGACGTATTATCTTAGTCTTATGAACAAATTTTTGTAACATCGTAATCATTATTGTATATGAATATGACTGTGGGTTTTATAAACCAGAAGACAAACATATTATCTTCACAGAGATCAAGGCTCTATCAATCGGTCTTTTGAGATTATATCCAATCTCATCAAGATTTCATCAAGAGGTTCAAATGACATTTATGACGGTGAGTTGTAATCATTTGAGCACCATCCAAAGAATCTTCTCCTTGAGACGGAGGCAGATAAATCAATGTACTACTCTCTCCTTTGGCAGCGCTTCGATGTGGGATTCAGTTTCTTGGTAACATTGCTGTAGGAAACCAGCTCTGCAAAGATGACATCTGGGAGTTTGGTTTCCCACATATCTTTTGGTGAGTGAATTTATGGTCGAACGGCTGCTGGTGCATTTCTTATGATGTCATTTGAAAAAAATTGTTCGCTCTTCACTTTGTGATGTTCCACTGATTTGTAAATTTCTGTATTGGTGTGGTTTTGTGAACTGTTTTTTTTTTTTTTCTCGTTCAAGGGACATTTTGCAGCTACCTGATGAGAAATCCATTTCATACACGTGTATGGTGATCCACACTTGTCTGGATGAACACAAGACGGAGCAGATTTGTTAAAGATACAGAATGGCTTAAACTGACTCTGAAGATCATGGACTTGTGCAGGACTTTGCCTGATCTAGACTGGACGTAAGCATTGTGCTTTGATTTATTTGAATTAAAATAAACATTTGAATAAGCACATTACACCAAGAATTCTAACTATAGTAGCATCTACACCAGGGCTATTCAATTAGATTGTCATGGGGGCTAGTTCATGAAAAGCATGAGGGGCCAGAGAGATATGACTTGCAATATAAGTTATGTCCACATTAAAACGTTAATATATTGTATTTTGAAACTATATAACATCACGCCATTGTACAATGTGGCTTTTTTTACAAACATATTCAAATGCACAAAATCAGTGCATTGCTTAAGTAGCCTTCTTCTAAATTTAAACACATTTATATGTTCTGTTTTAATCTGCGTGACAATTAGGGATGCAACGATTATAGATTTAGGTTGTACGATTATAGTCTGAAGAATAATCTTTCACGGTTATCACGATTATTATGCATTTAATAAATTCAAAACACTACTAGTTTAGAAAATCACAAGAAAACTGTTTCTATTTTAAAGTGTTGTTTATTGCTGCTCAGTAACCAAATACAGCACAAAATATTAATAAAAAACAAACAATACTCCATTTCTTTCTTTGGACTTAAAATTAAATGTAAAAGTTTTTGATTTAAACGAGTGATAATTTTACAATGAAAATAAATGGCAGAACAATGAATAAATTAATTAAAATAAGAATAAATAAAAAATAGTATTTATCTGATGTTAATTTAAGCTTTATATTAGGTAAGTATTTAAATGAACAATTGTTATCATCTGCGTTCATACATAATCATTGAAATATTTGTAATAATTCGTCTAACATATCTTTTGTTTACATTGTACTGAAAGCCACACACAACCCTCACTACTACAGCATGAGATAATTTCTACTGTGTGCACCTGGAGGGCGCGAGTGCGTCGGTCCGCACTACGAGCCGTGCGTTCACCGCTCCCAATATGCGCACGTCTCCATTGGACATTATGAACTTGCGCGCGGAAAAGACGCAATATGTGAACGGCCTGCTGCTATAGTTAATCCAATGTGTGTGAGTATTAGCCTCGGTATAAGCTCGGTATAAGCTGCCTTTAACTGCAGCTCGTGCTTTATTGAACAGACGCACATCACTTCATAACTATAGCAGCCGTTTTTCGACTGAACTAAATTTCTTTTTGATGTCTTGGTCACACTATTTGGAGGGCCGTAACAAATTGCCTCGGGGCCAGGTTTAGCCCACGGGCCACCAATCAAATAGCCCTGATCTACACCAATTCACCATAACATTTTGTTTATTGCAAGCATGCGTTGTATTTTTTATAATTTTGCAAATTGAAGAAACACTTCCCTTTTTTTTTAAATGGCAAATTTTACCATTCCCTTAGAGTTAAACAGTTAGGTTTATTCATTATATATATATTCAGTCGATCTTTTGGTCTGGCAGAAGCACTTTTAGCTTAGCTTAGCATAGATCATTGACTTGGATTAGACCAAGGATGGGCAAACTTGATCCTGGAGGGCCGATGTCCCTGCAGACTTCTGCTCCAACGCTAGTCAAACACACCTGAACACACTAATCAATATCTTCAAGATCACTAGAAAGCTGCAATCAGGTGTGTTTAATTAGGGTTGGAGCAAAAGTCTGCAGGGACACCGGCCCTCCAGGATCAAGTTTGCCCATCCCTGGATTAGACCATTAGCATCTCGCTCAAAAATGACCAAAAGGTTTTGATAATTTTTATATTTAAAGCCTGACTCTTCTGTAGTTACATGGTAGATTAAGATCAACGTAATATCATTGCACCGGCTGCGGCTATAGTACGGCAGAAAAGTTTCTTGTTTACTACACCTGTAATGAGAGCGTAGATCCTAAAATAGGAAAATTGAGCAAGAAGCTAATGGTCTAATCCCATTCAATGATATATGCTTGCAACATTTACATACAAATAAGAAGTGCTACTTATACAAGGGAATTGTTAGTGTTTAAAGAAATAAAAGCTAGATTAAGGAGGGAGAGTTTTTTTCCAGTAGAATATAGGGATTTTCTTTTGAATGAAATCTGTGAATCAGCAGTCCTTGTGGGAATGGGAACATCAATCCACCAGCGAGGAACATTGAATGAAAAGGTTTTGGAAAATGACTTAGAGCCTCTCTGTGATGGTACCACAAGGGGGCACTCACTTACTCTCACTCCCTCTTGGACGAGCTGCAGCATCCTGGATCATTTCTAGAGGTTTAGAGGTGCAAGATGGAGGTCCAGCCAGAAGAGCACTGCAGTAGTACAGTCTTCAAATGACAAAAGCTTGGACTAGAAGATTGATTAGGAAGGGTCTGATTGTTCTGATTATGAAAAGTGCAAACTTGCATCTTTGAAGGACAGCTTGTCATTTTGGATAACTCCAAGATTCCTTACTGATTTAGACGGGGGTTTAGTAGACGAGAAATAGATAGTAGATAATTAGATGAAGAAATTATGTTGAATGTGTGGAGTTACTGGGAAGACGAGTAGTTGTGTTTTTGCCAGATTATGCTGTAGGTGATGAACTCAAAAAAACCTTTCTTAAAAAAGGTGGAGTGTTTCTTTAAGCGTTAGTTCACCCAAAAATTCTGTCATCATTACATTTTCCGCCACTTATTTGAGTTACTTTCTAATGTTGAACAAAGAATGTTGGGAAATTTTTTGATTCTATGGCATCCTTGTGGATGTCAGTGGTTGCTTTTTATTCTTCAGGATGTCTTCTTTTGTATTAAACAGAAATTCATGAAAGTTTAGAACCGATTGAGTGTGAGTAAATGATGAGGAAATGTTCCTTTTTGGGTGAACTCACCCTTTAAATGTTCGAGCACATTGGGTGGATTCTGATTGGCTGTCAGTGGGTTTATAAAAAAAAAAACAATATCGTTCTAAATTTGACTATATTTGTTTTGTTTTTGTATTGTATTTTTGATGTGGACATTATATTTAAAACTATATCTTTGTTATCATTATTGTTATCTTCAATGGAAACTACTATTTAGTCATAATTTGTGTGATTTTTATTTATCATATTTTTCTTATTTTGCAGGGTCTTTATTGTCACACAGCATTTCCTCAAGTCTACAGAGCTCATTAGGAAGATGTACACCGAGATGACTAATGAAGAAAGGTATAAACTCAATTTAACCCTTTATTTGTCACTCATTGAAATGCTGGGGGTTATTACAAGACTATTAAAGTTTTAGGACAATGATAGTGAAATTACCATTTATCGTTCTTTGCCTGATAAAGTGTTAAAGCTTCAAAGAGGACAAAAATGTGTCATAAAGACAGCATTTTTAAAAATATTTTTTTACACTTTCACTGACATTCATTTACCAGAACGAGCCCTGTTAATAACTACCAAAATGTAATTTGTTTTGATGATATTAATTATTTAATTACAGTTTGTTGCTATTGTTGCTTTTTAATGAAAAAAGTACAACAAATCTATTATTGTCCATATAATAATGGCTAAGCAGATTTCATTGGATCGTTAAAGTCTTGGGTAAGCAAATGATCGAAACAACATTCATTTTGATGTGATCATTTTGATTAGTTTTGTGCAGTGTCACATGAATAATAAAAAACTACCACTCACACACAACTTCTCAATGTAGACATTCAAAACAAACTGATATCTGTACCAGCACACCCACATAATTAATATTACATAATTGTTATTAGCTTGGCCTGCAGTGCTCGAAAGCAGGCGTTTCATTCTGCTGTGGCGACCCCTGATAAAGCAGGGAATGAGTAGAAGGAAAGCGAGTGAGTGCTCAGAAGCTATTTTAATTAATTTATTTAAATTTTACAAATGTATAGCCTTGCTAACAACATGAAAGTCTGTCAACAAAGAATGCATGACTTACATTGGCAATAAAACATGAAATTCGTATACATAGCCTTTTTTAAAGAACTTGTTTAAACATTAAGGTAAACATTCTCCTCCTATATGAAGAATGCAATCACAGAAAGCACTGTGAGGATATTCAAAACATTTGGCTAATATCAAATATCTAAAAAGAAAATAATGGCCTTAGTTAAAAAAATACTTTTGTGCATTTCAAGTGTTGTATTGTGTATTAAAAATATTCATATGAAATAATTCTGTCTAAGCCTATGATGTTTCTAATGACCAGGGCCAGACGGAATCTGCGGACGTTTTTTGCTATTTCTGCGGAGAATTTTGGTAAAAATCTGCGGATTTCTGCGGAATTATTTTGGGAGTATCATAACTAAAAACTTAATATGTGAAATAAAAAATAATATATTTTTATCTTGTATATATGTTTAAAATGCAAATCCAATTCGATTAACTGTAAATAGTTAACTGTAAGTAAATAAACAGAATTAATGATGGGCTAAAAATCTGCGGAAATCTGCGGAAAATTTGCTGAAAATCTGCGGAATTCTGCGCGCGCAGATTCCGTGTGGGCCTACTAATGACCTAAAAAGGTAATTTCCTATTTAGACAGCAAGACAGCTCACTACTATGGTTTTAAACAGAGCTTAATCATCACTCTTATTCCTCTATCACTTATTTGTTATACAGTTGAAGTCAGAATTATTAGCCCCCTTTGATTTTTTTTTTCTTTCTTTTTTTAAATATTTCCCAAATGATGTTTAACAGAGCAAGGAAATTTTCACAGTATGTCTGATAATATTTTTTTCTTTTGGAGAAAGTCTTATTTGTTTTATTTTGGCTAGAATAAAAGCAGTTTTAAATTTTTTATGAACCATTTTAGGGTTAAAATTATTAGCCCCTTTAAGCTATATTTTTTTCGATAGTCTACAGAACAAACCATCATTATACAATAACTTGCCTAATTACCCTAACCTGCCTAGTTGACCTAATTAACCTAGTTAAGCCTTTAAATGTCACTTTAAGCTGTATAGAAGTGTGTTGAAAAATATTTAGTCAAATATTATTTACTGTCATCATGGCAAAGATAAAATAAATCAGTTATTAGAAATGAGATAGTAAAACTATTATGTTTAGAAATGTGTTGAAAAAAACCCAGAAGTTGGGGAAAAAAAAATAAACATAGGGGCTAATAATTCAGGGGGGCTAATAATTCTGACTTCAACTGTATATATTACATAATTCTTGTTAAAAGTAGATTGTTTTATGTATGTAATTGTATTCTAACAGACTCACGCTACTGGAGCTGATATTAGCACAGCTTGGTGTTGTTGAAGAGCAGAAGGACTGTTTGATGCCTCTGAGTGCTGCTCAGTTTCTGGCTTCCTGCTTCACTGATCACGGCAGAGCTGTTCTCGGTCTGAGCTCTGAAGCATCCGATGACCAGGTCAGACTCAACTGCAAATGTCATGTTGCTTCTTTGCTTGTTTATATATTCCAAGCTTTTCAGAATAAAAGTAGCATTCTCTAATTGACTATAAATATTAATACAAACTATAAATATAGTATATCTGAATACTGTTAAACTGGTAAACATTTAATTTAATTTAGGTTTATTGGTAGCACATTTTTTAAAATAATATTTTGATTACATTAAAAAAAATTCTGTGAAAACACATGTGCACATTTTTATTTGTATTTTTTTTCTTCATTAATGCAGTTTTGATCTGGTGGCATTTGTAGCCAGTTCACAGAAAATATAGCAATTCTGAATGTTATTTAAAAAAAATATTGAGATCATATTAGATAACAGGCAATATTGTGGATGTTTTTATCTGAATATGTTTATAATGGATATTTATTGTCTATAAATGCATAGCTATTTGTGTTTTTTTAGCATGTTTTATCTTTTTCTGTGGTGTATTTAATATTATTTTTTAACAAATTCATTACTGTAGATTTCGATGTTGCATTTATTGATTAACATACCACAACGTGTACATTTGTAATATGCATAGTATTGACTATTTAGAAGTTTGAAATCAGTAAAAAAAAAAAGATTACATTTTACCTTCGGATTCCAGATAAATTCTGCACATCAAAATAAATTCTAAAATTTTATCAAACTGATAAATTAGGCATAAGTGTTAAGCAACTTAACTGTTTTCAGCATTTGATAAATACATGATATACATTTATTGAGCATCTGATTGTCATAATAAAATGATTTCTGAAAGATCACCAGTTTTGCCATAATTATAATAAATCACATTTGAAATTAAATATTACAAAACTAAACAGCTGATCAAATGAGTGCAGCCTTCTTGAGCTTAAGAGACATACCCCTTACTAAACTTTTGAACAGTAGTGTACATTTTTTTGGAAGTTAAACTAAGCCTGCTATTTGTCTTGTATTTGTAGGCAGCATTGGTTATCATCTGGCTTTTAGACATCCTTTGCGAGATGACCTCTGACCGAAAAGAGTTTATGGCACTACAGGATCACCCTGACCTTCTGAGCGCCACAGTCGGTAAATGTGAAGCACTGCTTTTTGCTTTTGTTGGAGATAAAAATCTTAATGCATTCTTAATGTGAATACACAGAAACCTTTGGAAATTGTCAAGATTTTTCCATGAATTGGAGATAGAAATATTTGTTTTGGTTTAACTGCATACTTACTCCTTCAAAATCTCTTGTCTTGAAAACATGTTGCTGATCTCACTATCCCTCATACTGTTCATCTTGCAGATGATTAACTAAACTGAATAATCTACCACACACCCCTATAAGCTTTTTCCCACTTTCCCATTTAAAACACAAAGCAGTCATTTCAGAGGGGCGCTGTATGAAACTGACACCGCTGACAGGTCACAGCTCACTGCCGACAGACATAATCTACATTCTTTACTGACTCTCCTGTCATCCGGCCAGCTCTGATGTCACACCTTAAACATGGGAGATATGCCAGTATGCTTTTCTCTCTTTCTTATTCTCATCTTATTTGTACAGTGGAAATCAGAATTTGAAAACAACTTACAATTTCCCAAATTTAATGTAGATGTAAAACTGGTCTAAAGTTTGTTTTAGTGATAAAAGCACTAAATGGGAAACATTGTTATGAGGAGAAAACGGAACCCAAAGTGTGTCCAGATATCGAAGATGGAGGTGAAGGTTCATGGTTTGTGGATGTTTTTGCAGCAGGAGTTTGGGGCTTTTATAAACATGCCAAAGTAAATGCAGTTAAATGTTTAGCAGAGGCTTTACAGGCAATAGGCAGTTTCTTCTCTGCATCAATCAAACTATCATCCAGGCTGCATTTTCATTCAGTACATTAAGCCCATCATACAGCAAAATTAATAAAAAAGTTATGAATCTGAAACATTGAAATAATGGAATGGAAGCCAGAGCTGTGATCTAAACCTGATTGAAAATCCCTGGAAAATAATTGGTGACAAATTGATGGCTAATACACCACTGCAACTTTGAAAGAGAATAACAGAAGTAGATCAAGGTCATTGCAGAAAAGTGTGAGATAGACTAGTGACGCCCTGTGAGAGGCTACATTTCCTACTCATTTTTGACCATTGTAACCCTCAGAAATTGTAGTTGTCTGTCTTTGTGTTACATTCACTGCTGCTCTCTAATTATAACCACTGTGTCTTCCACAAAATATTGATCTGCTATTATGATGAAGCCACATATAACGTCTTGATTACGTACGTAACCCTCATTCCCCGAAGTAGGGAATGGAAATGTTATGCCAAGTTGATCAACTAGGGGATTCGCTTAGAAGGACCAATCAGTCTGATTTATATAAAAACGAATAGAATGCATATGAAATTGGTGAGCGCAGCTCTCACAGGTGTAGCCACTCCACACTTAGGAGTATAAAAGACTGCCTTTGAGAGGAGCTCATTAGACTACTCGCTGAAGAGGCAAACCTGCCCGCATTCAGCAACGGATTCAAGTCTTGTACCAAGGGCACATAAACATCACCGTTCCCTCTTTCAGAGAACAAGGGTTGTGTATGTAACCAAGACGTTCCCCATCAGTCAATCACTTTGAGTTCATGTCGAGTTGATTGACTAGGGGAGCATATCCTAAGCGCTGCAGGAGCTGAACCCGTTACACAGTTCGAGGCAATGTGTGTCAGGCATGTAGCGTGAACACCCAAGGACCACCAAAAGCATAACCATCTGATATCCCTGATCCTAATTATTCAAAATAGTTTGGGAAGTTGTACTTACCAATCATGCCTAGCACTTATATGCTAGAGCTTACCTAGAATATGACAGTATGTTGGGAAAGCGTGTCAGTCTTGAAGGCAAAGAACGCTGCAGAGGTCACTGCTACTAAAATTGGGAGACCTGTGACAAAACACATATGTGCTCGCCCTGGTTAGGGGAAGCACAACATATGGAAGATGGTTAGCTGGTAGGGAAGACATGAGCCCACCTATGTAGGGGGACTCACCGTGGCTGACATTGCATATGGGGTCACATGAAAAGGGGACCACACATAGCTGGCACCGCACCCCAGAACGCGGGTTGACCATACCAACAACATAATGGGCCAGCACCTGGAGGAACTCTCTAGGGTTCACCAACGGGGAACTCATGCTAGCAGAGCAGTATCATGCACACATAGCTCTGGGTTAGGGAGTGTGGCATACCAAGCAATTTTGACAACGAGCTTAGCTTTCTCCCAAATAACTGGTGTTACCCAGAACCCGGGAGGAAACCAGCTCCACTTGCAGAGTATAGAATCTCGCGAATGTGTTAAGTGTGCTCTACAGATGTCTGTTAGAGATGTGCTATGTGCTACTGCCCAACTAGAGGTGACAGCTCTAGTAGAGTTGTGCTCTCACCCCCAGGGGACACGGCCCGCCTTGAGTATGGTACGCCAGGATGATGGCATCCACTATCTAGTGGACCAACCTCTTTTTAGATATGGCACTTCCCTTCTGCCGATCTCCAAAACAGACAAAGAGTTGCTCAGAGGAAACGCATATTTGCACATGCCCCAGGGCCAGATGTGAGCCAGCACATCCATGCCGAGGAGAGCCTCGTTCAGGAAATAGAACTGGCAGTGGTCAACCTGGGCCTTAGCGAAACGTTCTCATATAAACTGGAACAGGGTTGAGCCGCCATTCTCCCAGGAAAGTGAGCCTTGAGAGCATATCGGCTGCACGGTTGAAATCGCCTGGGATGTGAATGGCCCACATTGATTTGAGCTGCGTGTGACTCCAGAGGAGCAGTTGGTGAACGAGCTAAGACAGCAGCATACTTGTTTTACACAGCACCCCAACCCATGGAGGGGGGATCCATAATTACAACAGCATACCTGAATACTTGCCCCAGAGGCATTCGGGCCTGCAATAAGGCAAGGTCCGACCACAATATTGGCCCTAAAACATCGGCATCGCAGTGGAGTGATGGTCACTTACTTTGTGCTAGTGCACCATGCCCATCTGGGGACTTAATCGTGCAGCCAATGCTGAAGTGGTTGCATATTTAACATTCTGAATGTTGTAACAGCTGCTGCTGATGCCATATGCCCCAGGAGCCTCTGAAATTATTTCCGTGGGACCATCGTTTTCCTAATGAATTGCTCTAGATTGGACAGCATTGACGAGGCACACTCTCTGGAGAGGACCGTGCTCATGGAGACCGGCTCCAAACCGAGAAAAGAGATGCTCTGATGCACATGAAGGAGAGCTTGCTCTTTTTCTAGTTGACTTGTAACCCCAACTGGCTCAGGTGCGTGAGCACCAGATCCCTGTGCATTTCCAACCATCCCCGAGATTGAGCTAGGATTAGCCAGTCATCCAGTTATTTGAGAATGTGGATCCCTTTCTGTTGGAGTGGCTGTAGGGCTCCCTCCACGACCTTCATAAAGACTTGAGGAGACAGGGAGTGCCCAAATGATAGGACATTTTATTGCCATGTTCGACCCTTGAATGCAACCCGGTGTCAAGGAAGTATCGAAACATGGAAATAAGCGTCCTTCAGGTCAGTTGCTCTGAACCAATCCATGTGTTTCTGCGTGAGCATCCTGAATAGTATTCTGTGCAAATACCGGTTCAAGACGCACAGATCCAGGATTGGTCTCGACCCACCACTCTTTTTGAGCACGATAAACTACTGGCTGTAGTACCCGGACTTCACCTCGGCTGGAGGAACTGGCTCAATTGCATCGTTTGCCAGTAGGACAGCAAGCTCTTTGTGCAAGACAGGGGCAGCTGTGGGATTCACCACAGAGAAATGCATGTCCCTGTACTTGGGAGGCTGAGTCTGATCGTCTGAATGAGCCACCATGACGGGCTGGCCAGCGCTAACTGGAAATCTTTAAAGTCAATGACCACCTACCGAATCTACACTAACAACCTAACCAAAAATACAAGGGTTGCCACACACCCTCTTAACTAATGTATCTCTACACTGTTGTAGTTCTACATGTTGAGATGTATGTCAAGTGACTTACTTAGGGAAAGAATGGTAGCATAAGAGTATAAACAGACAACAACAAAAGTCAAACAACAACAACACAGTGTAAATTAAATAAGGACGAACAATATCAACAAACTAACCAAACAGGGATATTAAAACTATTAGAATACCAAGCAAAAAGCACAAATGCAAACAACTGACTTCAATGCCTGAGAATCCACACACAGGAAGTGGAAACTGCTCTTTTATGGGGTATTTAACAGGGTATACAATGTATAATACTTGACTTAGCGGTGCCCTGAGGCGGGGATGGCGCCTTCGATGCGGGCTCACAGCGGTGTAGGTTCTGGCTGCGATCGACGTACCTCCTGGCTGCTCCGTTATCAAGGGGGGGTAAGGGTGGTCATGCCTTGGGTGGACTGCGGGATATTAGTTTGGGGATCTGAACTGTAGACCAGATGCTGATGCACTGGAAGAGAGGTGCTTATGTTGGGTGCTTGATTGGGTCTGAACATGTGGCGCTTAATAATCAGAGGAAAGTGATCACAAAGCTTATTGAAGGCAAGCCTGAAATGAATAGCTTACAAAGCATAAAAGCTAGTGCTAACTCTACTTCTATGGCAGCACACAATACAGCAATATGCAATATGGTACATAATAAAGCCCTTTTTATCCCCCATAGTAAGAAAATCTCTGGTCATCGCGTGTACCGGGGTTCAGGTGAAGGAGGTGACTTCTGTCAGTGCCTGACAATGATAAAGATTGTATTATTTCTGAAAATAATCTGGTATTTCTAAATTGTTTCATAAATTATTTTAAATTCACTATAAATTCTTCTTGTATCTTCTCACAGATCTCCTGAAAGAGATTCACTTACTGGGCAAAAACAGTAGAAATGTGTTCACTGCAGCACATGATTTCACCTTGACAAGGGCTGAGGGCGCCGAGACCCACCCGGTCCTCGGTTTCAAAGCCCATCTCATTCGTCTGATTGGGAACCTGTGTCACGGACACATTGTCAACCAAGACAAGGTACTGTACATTGTATTACACTTTAATAATATGTTGGGTATTTATACAAGAGTAGTCAAAGATGATTTCTTGAGGGGATATTTGTACAATGCTTGCTCTCCATTTTAATGATGTTTTAAATGAAACCATCCAATTATGAGGAGTGTTATTTTAATAAGAGGAAAATAGCCAAACTTGAGTTTATCACAGTGAATGGGGATTATTTTACTAAGCAGAAAATGCATATAGACATCAAATGATCACAGTAAATTAAACATCCATTGATTGCAGTATTAAAATAGAAAATATACATAAACATTTCATCAATCATTTTGAACAAAGGGGAAAGATTATATTAAGGTACATTAATAGATTTTATTAAGATACGTTTTTTCTAGCTGGTCATAACTTGTATTTTATGTAAAAAAATGTTTGTCTCTATTGTGTACAAATATATGTGCAAAATATGTAAAGATTAGATCCTATATTTATTTAGAGATTTTAAAAAATCATTAAAATCCCAGTACTTATGTAAAGTAAAACAGGCCAATTCTTAAACAAGAAAAAAAAGATAGGTTACTTTGTTCATTAGATGAGGTCTTGAGCTTTTAAACTACTAAAACTAAACAAATTAAATGTAAAAATCTTAATCCCAAACTTTCAAAGATAATGACTGCACCTTCCTTGAAATACATTAATAAAACAGAGTTGATTGATGGGTAATAAAACCTGAAATGGTCAAAGTTATTGCCAAGGGAAGGAAGTATTTAGCAGAAATCTTGGAAATCATCTTTTAAACTTCCCCTCCTATGATTTCTACGACTGGTAGGAATGTGAAGGAATGTGTTGGCAATGAGCAATGAAACTAACGCCACAGAGTTTGCAGCCAGCAAATTCAGTAATATACTGATCAACCCAGTCGTGGTAAACACATTAACACAATACTGTGGTTTAGAGCCTCGCTCAGGCCTGGGCTTTTTGTTTGTGGAAGCTCCCTCCTTGAAAACTAATCAGGGGATTAACGCCGCTTCATAAAGACTTAAGAACCAAGCTGAATTTCGTGCATGTATCATCTCATTTCTTCCCCAAATCTTTTTCCACTTGGTTCCATTCTCTCACAGTTTTTTCTTGTTAATAAATCCCCTTGTAAGCAGCCTATGGACGGATTTTATCCTTTCAGGTTTGCATCCATCAATCAGCACAGAGGAGAACCTGCTACTGGCCTTCTTAAATAGGGTCAAGGCATACAATTGATTTAGAGGTCTAACAACAAAAGCAGGTCTACCCCAGCCTGCAGACTCACTGTTGACGAAAACTTTCTGCTCAAAAAGATTGTGATTGAGTCCCCATCAATGCTTTCTAATGGACCGTACAAACAAAGCAGTTTTTTGCAGTTCATTGGTCTGCTATTGTACACATTTTTTGTGCATATATGTAATGTTAAAATAAGTCAAATTTTGTTTATAAAATCATTGCCAAATGAAAATTATTACAGTTAACTAAAACAAAAAGCATTAAACTAACATGTTTTAACACTTAAGTAAAAATATTTTCATGTTTTTTTCAGCTAGTTGCAAAGAAAATATTTCTCATGTTCATTAATAAATTAAAATGAATTAAAACTATATATTCGTTCATTCATTTTCTTTTCGGCGTAGTTCCTTTATTAATCCGGGGTCACCACATGCGGAATGAACCGCCAACTTATCCAGCATGTTTTTACGCAGCGGATGCCCTTCCAGCCACAACCCATCTCTGGGAAACATCCACACACACTCATTCACACTCATACACTACAGACAATTTAGCCTACCCAATTCACCTGTACCGCATATCTTTGGACTGTGGGGGAAACCGGAGCACACGGAGGAAACCCACACGACCGCAGGGAGAACATGCAAACTCCACACAGAAATGCCAACTGACCCAGCCGAGCCTCGAACCAGCGACCTTCTTGCTGTGAGGCAACAGCACTACCTATTGCACCACTGTGTCACCCTAAAACTATATATATATATATATATATATATATATATATATATATATATATATATATATATATATATATATATATATATATATATATATATATAATTTTTTAAAAAGCTAATAAAATAACGATCACAAAACACAAGAAAAATACAATTCTAGAAAATAATGAGTTAAAAATAATAATAATGACTAAAAGTGACAATAGGTAATAAAACCACACTTCTACTGATGTTTTTACAGTTCATTGCATATATAATTTAAGCAAAATGTGTATTGTGTAAATCTCCTACAAGCATATTTGTTATGGAAACTTGTAAATTATTGATTATTATCAGTTTATTAATAATTTACTAACTTTTCATGCAAAACACTATAGCTGCACCTGTTGCTAATGCTAATGTCAAACACATAAAATATTTAATATAATAATAAAATTATTTGTAAATTACCAGGAAATAATGACTACTGTACAATGCATATTTAAAACTACATAATTTAAAAATGAATACAATCTATTTAAAATAATCTAATTATATTAATAATAACATTATCTAAAAGTAATGTTTAAAATATCTACAGTAGTTATTAATATTCAAATTGCATTTCTCAAAAATAGGGCCAGACAGAATCTGCGGACATTTTTGCTATTTCCGCACAGAATATTGTGAAAAACTTCTGGATTTATGCTAAATGATTTTGGGTGTATCGTAATTAAAAAATGTATATGTCAAATAAAAAATAATACTTTTTTAACCCTTGTTTAATGTTTACAGTGCAAATCCTATTAGATCCATTTATTTGGTAAACAAAGCAAGTCTCTCATATAATATATCTACCATATATCTACTAAAAGACAGAAATTATTACTTTACAAACTGTATTGTAAGTAAATCATATGAACATTTTCATATTAGTTAATAATATTACTGAAGTTAATTTAGAAACTGAATAAATATAAATTTACACACATTTATACACAACTGAATAAATAGACTCAATGATGGGCTGAAAATTTCTGCAGATTTCTGTGCGTGCAGATTCCGTGTGATCCGACATAATCCACTGTCTTCTCACTATTTTGCTACAAAAGCATATATTTTACTAGCATATTGCTACATTAAATATCAGTTTATTCCACCAAAGGTACCCCCATTTTGGACATTTGTCCAGTGTTTGCTAGAAGAAGGTGGAGGCACAGTTTAATTTTGGGCCAAATTACCATTGTGATTGTCGATGCCTTCAAATGCTGCCTCTGCAATAATCTCCTACATATGAGCAAAGCCAAGCAAAACTAATCCTGTGGCCGAAGCATATGGTTTCCCTTCTTTTTATTGCTAACACTACTTTCTCAATCAAACTCCATGCTGGTCATTAGCATCAAAAAATTGTCAGGGCTCTACGGCTTGTGTTTTCTCTTTCTTTCTCAGGTTTTTTTTAATGATCCAAGGTGGTTAAATGGCAACCGCTGTAGCTCTTGGGTTACTATATGCACTCAGAATATTGTACGCTGTAGTTAGAAACTGCATGTGACGAAAACCAGCGCAAACCTATATGACTGCGCCAAACCAGAACTCAACCGCATGGACTTTCCTCCATGGAAAGTAATTGTTTTCTGACCAGTCTGGCTCATGATGTCTCTGTTAAAGGCAGTTTTCCCCCTTTTTTTGTTTTGATTTCCTATAGGTTAGAGAAATGGATGGTATAGCTCTCATTCTGGACAACTGCAGCATTGACAGCAACAATCCCTGTATCCTTTTGTGGTGTGTATAATAAACATTTTCTGCTTTAGTTTACAACCGCCTTTAAAAAACAGTGTGAATAGCTTTGTATTAGGGGTCACTGTTACTATACATCACACTTGGGTTTGCTATTGGAATTTTTTGAGGGTGCAGTAATGTTAAAATAACTATAAGCTAATTGTCATTGTCTTGTGATGGCCATGATTAAAATTGTACTTTATTTTGTATTAATACATGGAAAAGCAAAAGTCTGCAATACAAAAAATGATTGTTTGACATACTATAGGGGAACTTAGGCATTGCAACATTAGTTACAGTATCAATATTTTTGGGATGTGTTAAATATTACACCTTAAGAGATTAAGCAGCATAAAAAGTAAAAGAAATGAAAAAATACTAATAAAAACAGGGGAAATTAGCTTGTAAAATCAAGTATTCAATATTTGTTAATAAAAACTAAAGAACCTGAAATATTAGAAATTGAAATTAATTATTTTAAATACTATTAGAATCATAGTAGAATTGTGATTGCAGTATTAACATTCTGTATGATAAACTATGCTTAATCGAACGATTAAAACCCCAGTCAGATCACATGGTTTTTATTGTCGGTAACGAAATTCACTGTCAGATTATGTGAATTTTATCAAGAAAAAATGCCAGACTACATGTTCCTTCACAATCAGTCATCCCGTGACGTCTATGACGAGCGTTATTTCCCAAAGCAGTCACAAAGTGTTGCTATAACAATATTTTTAATCTCAATTAAATTTTTTTAAATCTTATTTCAATCTCAATAAACACTGATGCTTGCTGACAACTAATAACTGCATTATTTAAGGACATTCGTTACGACATTATTAGGATTATTAAGATATTTTCTTTGAAATCTAAATGTATATTTTCCTGCCATGGGTTTCTTATTAAACACTCCCTCGCCTGAACTTGCCGCAAGTGAGATGGAAAATGAAAGCACATAAGCAGCAGCAAGAAAAAATCAGATGCTCAAGATATAATCTTTAAAATACTAACATATTAAAAAATAGATAATATATGACTGAGATTTGTGATACAATCACAGTGAAGTATTCATTAAATCCTTATTTTCCTCAGAGCGAAACAAGTCATCCACCCGTATAGTTGGAGGGACACAAACAAAAATATAATTTGTATATTTTTCTTGGTAAAAAGATTTTTTTAAACTAATTCTGTTGCTATAATTTTTATCGTAATTTTAATGTTTCTTTTGTTGGTCAGTTATCTATAAACAAGATTAACGAATGACATTTGAGGTGATACTCTTTAAAACAAGTTCGCTATATGCGCCAAAACACGACTTGCCTTGAGATTGTGTTGGTTTGTTAAATAAATTAATAATCTAGCTTAAATAAAACTAAAGTGAAATATTCACATTTTCAGAGAAGCCTAAATTAAACTGTTTTCACTATTATATGAATAAGCAGGGAAAGCTTTTGCAATGTATTTGCAGCACTGAACATGTTGCCAGATTACCTCGGAAGAACAGACTCTCTTGGAAGGATGAGAGAACTCAGAAACTCGTTGTGAGAATGAAGATGTCTGCATATTTGTGCATGTCTGTCAGATAAAATTGCTTAATATTTTAGAAATATAGTTAAAGTTTGCATAACCAATGATTAATCTTATCCACTCGTGACCCACCCATAGGTAAATATGCAGCCTAATTTTTGATTACCTGACCAGCGCATTAACGGCAGCACCTGCTGAGAAATAAATAATAAATGATGTGCTTTTATTACCCAGTGTCACCCACGTGATGGAACTTGTCGTGAAGAACGAAAAAAAATTAAACATTCTAGACTTTCTGTGATGTTGTTGTGAGGTGTCGCAGACATGGTATTGGTTGCAATCTTGTGTCACGATGCCTAATTGTCATTTACGAATCCCCACGACACCCTATGTCAAGGAAATCATGCCGAAATCTGTGTGATCTGACCGGGGCTTGAAGATTACCTAACACTACTGTAATTAATCTACGGTTTTCAAGATGAACTTTAAGCTATTGTTAGATAATGACATCAAAAATTGTACAATTTAAATTAAAAAATTGTGGAAATTAGCATGCAAAATCCAATATCAGTCAATCATGGAAAATGTAAAAAATGAAGACTAGAAACTAAAGTCAATCATTTTTAATGGTATCAAGGATAATGATCAACTGCTGTCTTAGGGCGCACTCACATTAGGTACAGTTGCCTTGAACCGTGCCAAATCGCAATTGCCCCTGTGAAGCGCTCTCGCTCAGCACAGTTGA